>JAAOAR010000418.1:0-20682 GCA_013395995.1 Fusarium pseudoanthophilum | reverse complement strand
AGTGGGAACGCCAGGGGGGGAGACGTGGGGGGGGCCGGGGGCGGGAGCAGAGGGAGATGGAGGGGGAGGAGGATTAGGAGGTCCTCGAGGTCCTGGAGGGCCAGGAGGTCCGGGAGGGTGATGATCACCAGGAACGCCAGGAACAGGAGGGGCAGGATAATGGGGGAGGGCAGAAGCGTGACCAGAGAAAGCCGCCAAGAGCAGGCTTAGTGTGTTTGAGGAATGCATCTTGTTGCGTTTTGACAAAGGGACAAGGTGCGTGCAGTGAGGATCGCGAGCTGAGCTTCTAGACGACGTCTGGAAGAAAAATGAGGAAGCTCGTTTAAGAAACTTGCATCAGTGGCTTGCCATGTCGATCGCTGTCTTTAAGTTCAACGGACGTCGAGGCCTAGTGGGCCGTGAGAACGGAGCATTGTCCATACAAATGACATGGTCTACCATGTCATGGCTTGAGTGAAATTACATTCTCTTGCCCCAGGGATTGTGCATCCGAAGAAGAGCCAGCTTTCGCCTAAAAGAACTGCCACTTTGTTGCTCGGGAAGAATTGCAGCGAGCACGCACAATATCTCGCTGCCTGGGAGGAAATATGCTTTGGTAGGTCTGTCGATCCCTTCCATATCCTTTCTCCAACACCGACCAAGTGTGGCCGATCAGGTTCAGCTCCCCCACATGATGCTCCGATCTCGAGTCATTGACATCTCAAGTTGCAAATCTCCCCAAAAGGATTGCTCCATCAGCCATCAAATAACTCTACTGACTACTGCAGTATTTCTCCATTATAAACAGTCCTCAGCATGAACTCGCTGGACCAACTGACCTAAAATCCCTGCGCCGGAAGCCGGTATTCCCGGGCCTTTAGGTAAAGAAAAGCCGTTGACACTTGGCAGAAGGTTTAGATTGCTTCTAGAGGCAAAGGGCCGCCAACATCGCAACCAGTCCCTAAATAGGCTTAGACGGCGGACTAAGAGACGCTCAAAACGCCCTAAAATGGCGGACGTAGCCCCCCAGAGGACAAAGCCGATGCTTGATTGTCACTCGCTAAGGAACTGTTGCGTGATTAAGGGACAGCCCCGAGAGACGGACACTGAATGGAGTCAGTCTTGGTCGATTCGTGTAGAGCTTATGGGCATTATGCTCCATCATTATTATGGGGTGATACGGGGGATCCGGACAATCCCCCGCTCCATCTATGGATATTCGTAAAAATAAATCCATATTTTTAGAGTCTTGGCTCCCTTCGGGTACCTCGACAACTTCCTTGGTGAGCAAGCTAGAGAGTCGAAGGATGCTGAACTTTTCTCTAGGTCTCACGATCGTGTGGGTTGTAATGAACCTTTTAGTAGCTCCGGGATGAATGTCCGTTGACAGGTCACCGATCAATGCAATGATACACGGTTCATTAAAATGCTGGACTCGTCCCACTCTGTAACCATGATTTCCGTCAAGGGACCGTAAATCATTGCTCCTCTAAGGTTACATCCGACATGGTTCTCATCGCCGAGCAGTGACAATTAATCGAGCTCGGGTCCTTTCGCTTGCTTTTTCTGACCTGTAAGATCTGCCAACACGGTTCATGCGACGTTCGTCCCATGATTCTGGTTATTTTCCTCGAGAAAAGAAAAGATCATCGTCGCTCCTTGGTACACACGTGGAATTACACCCGGATCAGCATGGACCCATGTCGCAGGTAAGTCAGTAAGCAACCAACACGTCTCGTTTCACCAGGTTCATGAATAAGGTGGAAGGACCTTGGATTAAATGCCCGTCTCGCTTGGCAGTGTGTTTGATCCTCGCATGCTACACCCGGTCGGCCGCGGGAAACTCGGCTCTTGATGACAGGCATTTGTTAGATCTGAGCTGGGAACGAATTTCTCCGACGTATCAGTGGACGGCAGAAGGGCACTCCTACTCCTCTGAGCTTTCAGCCACCAACGCACCAAAATCACCAGTCTAGCGGCACTGGTCCGCTATTCCAAACTTAGCAATGACCACTGTAGCCATTCACATTGATCAACCCAGTAAAAGTCGGCTCCGACAAGGAGAAAAAGGGGCGCTGCAGAGGTTCCTGTTGCCACCATCTCTACGCTGCAGCCCTATCCTGGTGGGTGCGCGATCAAAGCGCTGACCCAGCTGAATCCATCTGTTCGGCCGCTATGTCTGTCAATCCCTACTGAATCTGATGTTGATGACACGATTGACCACGGAGGGGACCTTTTGATCAAGGTTAATTCCAAGGGGGGCCGAGTGTCACTGCGACCTTGTATATAAAACCCCCGGGGACCACTATTCCCAGGATCTCCGTTGTTCGTTGCCCGAAATCCGGATCGGCGTCTGGTTCTCCCACCATTGCTTGCCGCGCATGTCTTGACGTCTCGTTTCTTTTTTTTGTTTCCCTTGTCTTCTCGTTTTCTGAGCTTCACAATGGAGGATGAACGAGGAACCAGATTGCTGGTGTCAATATGGACTCTGTGCCTGCTAAGTCTCATCTTGCTGTTTCTACGTGTTTACTGCAAACTGTGGAGGGGTAAAGGTTTATGGCATGATGATTGGTGCCTTATCGCGGCCTGGGTAAGTTATCTGCAAATGCCTCTCTTGATGCTGTCTCTGACCAGTGGATGTCATGAGTATAGGTGGCGCTCGCCATTTCTGTCTCCCTCAACACATATCTCGTATCTCTCGGCTTCGGACGACACGCAGCTACGATTAGTGACGAGAACCTGATAATAATAAACAAGACGACCATTGTGGGAGCCGCCTTTGGTATAATGGCCACGACAATCAGCAAGACATCTTTCGCCATCACGTTATATCGGATTGCCACCAACGCATGGATGAAATACTTCCTCATCTTTATTATCGTCACTATCAACGTCTCGATGAACTTGGTCTGGATTTTCGGTTTCGCCAAATGCACGCCTCTCGAGAGGGTATGGAATCACAAAGTGCCTGGAACTTGTTGGGACAAGTCAAAGCTTCTCACGTTCCAACTATTCGCCGCTTGTACGTCCTTGAATATCAATAATGACTGTGGTTGGCGGCTTACAACTCTCAGATTACTCCGCGATTCTTGACTTTGTTCTTGCTTTGCTACCTTGGGTCATTCTCATGCGCATGACCATGCGTCGACGAGAGCGACTCGGCGTTGCTGTCGCTATGAGTTTGGGTGCTATGTGAGTACAAAGTGACATCAGCATGTAGTATGAAGTTACTAACATACTCAAAGCGCCGGAATTACTGGTATAGTCAAGGCTGTACTGGTCGTCAGCATGAAGAGTGAGGACATCACCTATGACCGTGTCGACCTCACGATCTGGACCTTGACAGAGCCTGCCGCTTCCATCATGGCCATCTGCATTCCAGTTCTGTATGTCAAAACTTCCTCTCCTCTCTTGTGGCCGCCTTGCTAATTCAGATAGTCGTATGCTGTATCGAGAACTCAAGTCAAGTTCACGAAGCTACAACCGTAACAGGACCAATACAACGCCTCGCGACGTCGACACAAGGAACACAGCCGGGGCATCAAATGCTCGGCAGTCAAAGCGATACAACCCCAACTCACGCTATGGTCGAAATTCGGTCGTCATCATGTCAGGATGGCAAGAATCGCAAGAGCATCTCCAGGACGATTCCGACGGAAGCCAAAGCCAGACTAAGATGTCCATGAGTTCCGGGGGCGTGATGAAGACTGAGGAAGTCAGAGTGCACCACGAGCGTTTGAGCACATTTAGCGATGAAAATTCGATAGAGCTTAGGGGGTTACCGCCAACCCAAGGGAAACCTGGGCATCAAAATGCTGAAAGGGCCCCCTCGTTTTAGATTAGATTAATCACATACTGTTAATGACCCGTGTGTATACATTCATGCTATACATTTTCTATGTAGTTGACATCAACATCGTATACCTTAGACCTTCCAATTTCGGATGTGTACTGGGCATGGTCAAGAAGTCAGTATCTCAGCTCTCTGAAACGGAATGGGCTCCGGGCTGCGGAATTTGAGCTTTAACAACTGTTTGTGCAGGATTGAATCTCCTCGTCTTTCTGAATTCTAGTGGAACTAGCGTCTTGGGCCCCTTTCATACGCTCATTTTCTTCGTCTTGTATTCCATATTGGTATAGTTGGGCAACCATCAGCCAGAGGCGAAGATCTAGATCTGAACCCATGGCGGGTGTTCTATCTGAGAACTATTTTATTGTTCTTTTCCTCTTCGATACATCGGTACAGCGCTGTACACAAGGAAGGGTCCGTCAACGACATAAGCTACTAAAAGTTCTCTTCAAATAATGGCACAGTTACAAGGGAATCGAGGTTTTCACTAGAAGCTCATACCTAGAACAATAAAGATTTGCGTCACCCATCGAGTCTATCCTACTCAGTAGTCCTGGGATATTATGCTGGTTTTTACGCAATGTTTACGCTGGACCTGTTTCTCGCATCATCCGTTGCTTGCCAGCATGTGCGATCTATGATCAATCACATACCCTTTGCATGCCATTCGAAGTAGTCAAATAGCTGATACTAGTCCTAATGATATGCTCGTGGACAGTTTCGCCATTATTAACCTCGCAATATATACCCGCCTTGCCCCCTCTTACGTATACCAAGTCATCTGAGAGTCATAGCACTTTATCCATCATACGTTCTCCAGACTGTGGGATTACTCTTAGCCACCTAATATAAAGATTTGGCGTCTATGTCAGAATGAGCCTCCATGCAACTCCTTGGCAGCTATATGTCGTGGTTTGAATCGATAGCAACACTTCGGCTCAAAGCATGTTCTATATGATCTCGAGCGTCAAAAAGAAGTCGATGGAAAATTCGAACTTGTGACCTACAAAAAGCGAAGAGTGGCGTAGGGAAGAGAGTTTTAGGATTTTAGGTTCGGATTTTAGAAGGTTTATAGGTTCTAGGTAGATACCCCTACACCACTCTTCGCCGATGATATGTAGAGTTCTTTTGGAACATAAAGGTAGGTGTCCTGGGTTAGTCACGTGAAAATTCGTTAACCTGGTGTAAGAGGAGACCTGGACTGGTCACACATTCGATTTTGCATAGTTGCTCTCTGCTCATCCAGCATTTACAGCACGGCAACCAGGTACTATGCGAGAGACAAGGATCGCTGAACTCGCTGGCTCCTCGGTAAGGATATGCTTCGACATTTATTGAGAAATAAATAAAAAACTGTTGAGGTGTTTTTGGGAATTGGTGCCTCAGTTCATCGGGGAAAGGAGCATGACATGGAAAGTCAGCGAGAACACAGCGGGTGACTTGCAGCTTTCCTTGACACCACTACTAGATTCTGCCTAAAAGAAGCTACTTACATCAGAGACAACCAGTCAAATGGGCTCCTTGTGCTTGGAGGGCCGCCGCTGTTTTAGTAAATAATGCATCGGGACCCCAGACCCGATAGACAGGCATGGTCGGGCTTCAGGATGGATGGCACATCTCAAGTAAGCTTTTTCCAGCTTCCATAAATAAACTTGACATATCGCCGCGGCTTTTATCGCTATTCTACACACCATTACCACCGAGTTCGGACAGTAATTCTGGCCAACATGTTGCAGTGGTGTTCCCCAAGTCAGCCCATCCTTAGCGTTACATTGCATATGCAGACAGTCATTATGTTACATGCTGGCAATAAGCCATGGTTTCAGCCTGAAATGCCTATAGTGATCAGAATTTTAAGCGCCAACGGGAACTTTTTTAGCGCATGAAACACTACGATGCAAGTTTAGACTTGACGGATTACTTCGTTCATACAATCATATCAGGTGAACTACTTGAGAGCGGATCTTTTTGTTTGAATTCAATATGTTCATCGTATAAGGTAACTTTGTACGGGTCATAAATGTAGATACATAGACAACACAGCTCTGCTGCTTGTGAAAACGTGAACCGACTAGCGGCGACCAATGAATATCAGAGCCTGGGGCATGCCCTTCGACCAGCTCTTTGGTCCCAAGCTCGATCTGGGGGGGCTAGAAACCACTTGTCTGCACCGTCTCGGAAGCGTCTTAGATAGACTGGACGGAAGGACCGGGAATGGGGTAGGAAGAGAAAGACTGGTAGAGGTTGAAGAGGATACCAGGGTCGGTAGGAGTGTAGAAGGTAGTGAAGTCGCCACCACCGCTGATGGCCTGGCCGCCACTGCCAGTAACCTTGAGGTTGATGCACTGGGGGTAGGCCTGAGCACCATTGGCCTGGCCAGCAGAGTGAAGACCAATGATCTCGTGTCGGAGAACGTAGTTTCCGGCCTTGAGGTTCTTGGGGACGGTGAACTTCCATGAGAAGCCATCGCGGATGAGATCGTCGGAGGCCCAGTCACCGGGGTTGTTGCCAGACTTGAGACCCTTCTGAGCGACCTTGACCCATCGAAGGCTCTGCTTGTTGATGCTGGCAAAGTCACCACTGACGGGAGCGAGGTACTCAGTGACGGGACCGTGGTGAGACTCTGGCCACGTATCCCATTTTAGGGTGACAACATCACCAGCGGCAACAGTGACGGCGTTGGAGACGGGCTTAGCGCTCTTGTGGCAGATGATATCGGCAGTCTTGAAGGCATCGGGTGAGACGAAGCCGTTGTCCTGGTTGCCAGCAGCCCAGCCGACAGCGTCAGAGGGAGCACCGTGGGGAATACCACCGGTGTACTCCTTGCCACCGGCAATGACCTTTGCGACGTGACCGTGGGCGTTGGCTCCAGCGAGGAGAGCAGCCACGACACCGAGAGAGAGGTTGCAGTGCATGTTTGCGGTTTATAGACTGGTAAAGACAAGAAGTTTTGTTGGGCAAAGGTCGATTTGTGAGAAGTGAAGAGAAGCTTGCTGGAAGGCTGATTTGGAAATATCTCGACAAGACTCTCTCACGTTTATATAGCCATCTGATCTATAACACCGACATGGAGCATCTATTCCTGTGAGTCTATACACAAAACAAGGTGACCCTTTTGGTCAACGGAGATAAAACTGGAACTAGACGAATTCGTGCCCTATCGAAAGGAGTATCAGCATCCGTGTTTCCCAAAGGGAACTAGGATCGTCATCGACAGCCACATCAAGAGGGCCGACATTAAAGGAGGTAGTAGCCAAGCGTCTCGCCTTAAGAGCTGGCGTATCGCCTGGCATTATTTCGGTCTGCAGTGTAGCATCAGATCCATTGCGTCTTTTCGGCCATCGGACAGAAGAGCCGCCTGTCGATTCGCTGTGTCATGTTTCAGGAACAGAAAATGACCAAGAAAAATCGGAACGTGAGCCCGATTATCCGCCTGTCTGGTTAAAGCAACGTCTTGGCGAGATCTTGCCTGAAACAGATTGCACGGGTACTGTGTCTCCATAGTCGCCTCAGATTTATTAGTGACAGTATGCGAAAACAATGGGCGAAACGCGTATTTAGAGTTTTATTCGTGGAAAACTAGTCTTTTTAATTCGTCCTGTTTCACGGCGGGTTTTTCATCTATCAGAGGGAAACGTCCCGGTTTAATTCCTGTTGATGGCACGGCACTAAGGTCGCTTCCCGGAAGGTTGGTTAAGCATATAATGGCAATGCAATGCAGCATGCAATCATCACGATAACTATAGATAGGAGAATATCTGCGGCACGGCCGAGTTCAGATGACTCGCGATGAATACCAAGCCGGAGAGGTCGAGTGCTTATTACTGCATTGGGATGAGCAGTGCAACGGGAAGATGCGAACCGCTCGATCGCAATAGCCATGGATCAAGATGCCATCGTGGTATGAATCGTGTCACGGTGGAGATGGATGCAAGCTTTGACCAAGATGGACGAGTTTTCCCGTCGCCCTGTTTCAAGAAACAAGGTTACGCGGCCCGGTGTTTGCATTTCCAAGCATTCTTTGCTTCTTCTCGCTTGGATAGACGGGATGTAATGTCTTAGAGGTTTGAAACGAGATGGCCCAGTGATATCGTGGTGAATCGTCTGATGTAGACGGCTGTTGGCGTTTATGCATGTTTGGGTTTCAGGCTTTCAGCACGCTGACGTCTATAGATTTACGACTTCAGAATTAAAGTTGCTCACAGGTTTCTAGGCCAAATCGGTTCTGACACAAACCGAGATGTTCACAGAGGTTGTCTGATGATGCACAGTAACAGACAGTGACTAGACTGTTGTCGTTATGACCTGCAGTTGCTGGTCTACCAAGCACATACGACCATAGGTAGTGGAAAATACGGGATCCCGTCTGCTCTCCCATAGTCAAGCCACTAACCGGCGGATTAGTAGTTGGGTCGGTGACGACCAGCGAATCCCCGCTGTTGTATGTAAACTTCTCTTTTTGCTTGTTGTGAAGAATATCTCTGTTTATGGCTTTGTGCGAAGAAATTGCAATTTGGGGGCACGTGATGTAGCTAGCTTTCATTGGCTGGGGATTACTGGGGAACATTTCAACGTCACCACTCTTACTCTGTAGTGCTGAGCTAGATCCCTTACCCTAAACATACTCTTTGATACTGTAAAAGGGTAAGATGAGAGACAAAGCTCAAAGAATGAAAGCGATATCTCATGCCGCTCTGCTTCAAAGATCTCAAAGCTAGATGTCTCTTTTTCGTGGAATCGCGTCGCTATGTGAAAGGTACATTATGTTGTAGAATGTTCATCAGCGAGCGATAAGAAAAACATGACACAACCAGCTCATTCACAATTGAGATATGACAAACAGAGCTTGACACGTCAAACACGCACAGTGAAATTCCACACGCGTATCTCACGGGCAAATAATAAATTGATCACGCGTAGCAAGCTCCATCCGTCCCAAAGATTGCCGTGCTTCGGAGCTCATCGTCACATTATTATTCGCATTAAAATTCACCATGGCTATTACCGAATGACCAGGTGGATATCAGATGATGGCGAAACGAACAAAGCGCGACAAGTGTAAGTAATGTGCATTTTCACCGCGTTTTTACAACTCATTTATGGTTTGTACTCTTCTTCACAACTCAGGCAAGCCCGAGACAGCAATGAAAAGGGAGGGAGCTCAACAAGCGCGCGTTCGCGTCACCTAGAGGCAGTGTAATACTAGGGACACTGTGGACGGGATCATATGCAAGCATAGAGGAAGCCGTCCGCTTGCCAAAAATAGGAATAATCACGATTGATGTCCTTAGACATCTTTCAGAGATTAAACTGAAAAGAACAGATACTACACTTGATCTAAGCCAAAAGGCAAAGAGAGCTAAGGAGAAAAGAAGAAGAGAAGCGTAGCTTGGGCGGGCTCGACGAGAAATTTATACTGAAGACTGGGGGCGGTGAAACCCAAGGTTTGGCAGAATATGCTTTGCGACCTGAGGCATTTCGTGGTGGTTGAGCAGTGAAAATGCGGTGGCTGGGAGAGAGTTCATTTCGCTTGGGCGAAGCGAAAGCATCACAGCATCATTGACCAGTAGACGAAAGTCTGGCTTCCGGTGCATCAGTTGTTGCCTGCCATAATTGACAGAGTTTGAGGCAGTGCGAAAATACTTCTGGAGGCGTTGAAGACGCACCGATTGTCTAGACTAGATGCTTTGCCGCGCCTCTTCAGGCCGCATCAGAAAGTTCTACGCCGCTGAGCTTCAAAACTGGGACGAGACACGTGGGCGAGGCTTGCGATATCATAGATCGTTTCTTCCGACGTCACATTCTCTATCAAGAGGGTGTTCTCTAGTAGATAGATTGCACAGATATTCGGGCCGCGATTTGCTGCACCCAGTGCCTCCCAGTTCTCGGTTGCATATGGAGTACTCAATTACTTTGACCGCCTGATTGAAGCACGAAAATGTCTGCGATGACCAAAATACTTAAAAGACTAACCTGTAATCCGGGGGGGAAAATAAACAATTTCTTGAGGTATGTTTCCCTCCGTGCGTTGGCCGACCTCCATTGGAGAAATCACGGCTGAAAGCAATGTCGCGTCACCAGTCGCATGCTGACATGGAGCGAATGGAACGCTTAAAAGCGACGGTATTATTCCCGGTTGACATTATCTACTCGAATGGACTGACATATCCACAAGTCGTTCATCGTAAGATCATTACATGAAGTCCGCTTCAATTAAACCCCAAATAATTATGCGCAACCATCAGACTTGTAAACAAGAGCTGACGGATCCTCCTTCTGCAAATAGTTCTGCTCAATCAGAAACTTGACATTGCCAGTTTCGCCAGTGAAGAACTGTGCTCCGAGACCGGGCTGGCCAAACCAAGGCGCGATAGGTCCTCCGACCACTGTAAGAGGCTTGATGACCCGGTAGACGTGGTAGTTGTACGGGAAGTCTGGGGTATCGGGGTTCGTGGCCAAGTTCGAAGGAGGGAGAGCTCTTTGCGAGTAGGGAGCAGAGGCGGCAGAGACGTATGATCCTAAAATGCTGTTAGAATGTGCTGTTGGATTGAGGCGATGCGACGCGACGCGACTTACCATATTCGCTTCCAAATCGATCTACGAGAGTTCCCACCTGGAGAACCATGCTACCGTTGATGGCATTGCCATTCGCGTCAAGCTGGAAGCCGTTCTGCGGAGGGTACTTGTAGTTGCCCTTTTCGTCCGTCCATGTCTGGAGGAATTGGATTGGTGTAAGCCCACCGAAGCGGTTGTAGCTCTCGACGGTTGCGCTCAGCGGGAGCTTCTTTGGAAGCTTGGTAGGGCCGAGCCGAGCATCGCGGCAGATGTAATCTTTAGAGCTGGATCCACCGTCGCGAGTGCCGGAACAATCGCAGGCTGCTCTCTCAGCGACAATTGGGTTGGGCAGGGCTGAGACTGTGGAGAGGCACAGCAGCGATGAGAGGAGAAAAGAGGCGAGCATTTTGGATCAACTTTGCTATCGCGTCAGGGAGTATGCGTTTGGAGATGAGCTGCTGCCCTCAACAACAGAGGACAGAGGCATCTTCTTATACATATGAGCCGTGTCTAAGCCAAGACCGCATGTGAATCTATTGAAGTTATTGTGTTTCTGTTGACGAGCTGAGATCTGCATGATGACTCCGCAGTTACTGTGATGGCCTCAGACGGCGCATCCGAGCTGAGCACAATGTCTTACTCTGCCCTCCTTTGATGCAAGGATTACAACGGGCTAATGCAGGAATGCCGGCAAATGAGCTAGAATGGCAGCGAGTGATACAGATGCCCAGATTCACATGGCCTCAACAAAACAATTACGATACGTAATTGCCTGACCTTGAGTGACTGAAAAGCATATGAAAGAAGCGGTCGGAACAGATTGATGGTCCAACTCATTTTGTGATGCTCGTTGAGCTTTTGCGCGTTGATGGAAGATGGCCTAAAAAGATGCACTATCGAATCTCGCTGCCGTGTTTTGTTCCAGCCCGACCTGGTGAGACAGCAACATCCCCGCGATTTAGTGCGCTGCTAGGCTGTAAGCCCTGTGAATTAGTTGATTGCTCCCCATGCGTGGAACCTTTTAGTAGAACAGCGGCATCATTTGTCGGGCCCTCAGCACCAGAAACAGCCATTCTTACAGGGATTCGACGGTCGTTTTTTGGTTGCCTGAGAGCTGACCTTCAGGTGGCTGGCTGATTGACCAAACGAGCACTGTGCATATCAGCTAAGACATGGCTTCACGCGCTACAGCGCATTTCGTCTTACGTAGTGCGGAACCTGTCGCCGACATTTTCTATAGCAACAGCCCGTTCCATGAACGGGGCAATTGGTAACACAGGCGATCACGATGGCGGTCTGGAAGTGATCAACATTGAGTTGAATTGGCTCTGTCTGTACTATCTACTCCGTACTCTCGCGGCCATCGCCTAGCCCTCAAGCCAAGCCGACAATCTTGAGCGCGTCCTTCCAAAGTCGAGCCTCGCGTTCTGGGTCATAAGCATGTGGCGCATACCCTTTGCCGAAGTGAGGATCAATCTGCTTAGCTGGAGGCGCCTCCTGGCAATTCTCCAGGTATTTCCCTCCAGCGTTCTCCCACTGCTTGCCGATAGCCGCCCAGACTGTCGTCGCAGCTCCCTGCTCTGGGCTCTTTATCATCTTCTTAGCCGCGTCGCTGCTAGCGAGAGTCTGCAGGACCTCCGGGGGAATGTATCTTGAAAGCTCGGTCATGATGCCTCCGGGATGAACGCTTGTGGCATGCAAGCCCTGAGAACCGTATCGACGGTCTAACTCATTGGCGAGGTAGATATCAGCCGTCTTGGATTGACCATAGGAGCGCCATGGATCGTAACCGCCCTTCTGGAAGTTATAGTTGTCGGATTCGTTGATACCGCCATGCTGGTGTGCTGATGAAGAAAGAACAACGACTCGCGAGTTAAGCTCGGGAGTCACAGCTGCGAGCAAGGCTGGTTTGAGAAGCTCGAAGAACAAGAAGTGGGCGAGGTAGTTGACTCCGAACTGCATCTCATGGCCATCCTTTGTGAGCTCAAGTTCTGGGACAGCCATGCAACCGGCATTCTCAACCAGAATGTTGATCTTGTCGGTTTTATCCAAGATGGTCTTGGCAGCAGCACGAACGCTGTCGAAAGATGTCAGGTCGAGCTCAATGAACTCCATTCGACTGGCATCGAAGAATTCTGCACAGGCTTTCTTAGCCTTGTCCAGGTTTCTTGCAGTCAAGAACAGTTTGGCGCCTGTTTCCGCAAGAGCTCTAGCAGTCTCGATACCAATACCAGAAGAGGTTCCGGTAATGACGATGACTTTGCCCTTGAGCTTGCCTTCGACGCCTTCGTCTTTGATAATCTGAAGGGCGGTAGGTCTGGCGTCGCCAGGACCCTGAGGGTCTTCATGAGCGGCAGCGTATCGAGACATTTTGTCTTGGAATATGAGATAGAGGTATTGAGAGATGAATGCTGTGATGTGAAGGGAGCTTGGAGGAGATTTGATTCCTCAAGTTCGTAGACAAAGGCATGACTTATATACTTGATTCCGTCACCTCAGTTTCCTACAACGTTCGATGTTGCTACTAAACTTACAGGACTATAACTCCGACGTACCAATCAAACCACTCAGATTCGGAAGCGATGCACGCAAGCCAATGACAAGGTTTAGGCTTTCGACGACTGCCGCTTAATTCCGGACCCCTAGCTGCGATCATGATGCATCATGGGTGACAGTTTCTACCTGATTGGGCTAGCGTCGGAGTTTGGGGGTAGGCGGAGTTCGACCCTTTGTCAGCTGGCTGACATCTTTTTCCTTTATGAGACTGGCATATATCTCAGTGTCATGGATGACTTCTTTTTCCTTCCCTGGTATCGCAATTCAATCGTTTCATCCCCACATTAGACTCTTGACAGGAGCAATGGAGACTACTCACACCGACCAAGAGCGCAAGGCCCGTAAGCGGGCACAGAACCGGCTCAACCAGAGAGCACGGAGTATGAAACCTTATCTCCGCCGAGCTGCATTGATACTAAACATGATCATAGGGGAACGTTTGAGAAAAGAAAATGAAGATAGGAATGGGCCGGGCAAACGACCTTATCGAGTTGACCGCTGGAGGATCGGTACAGACGCAAACAATGAAGAAGAACCCAAGACGGCTTCAACCAAGAATATGGAGCTACCCAGAGAAGAAGAAGAGTCGCAATCGCGGCAGATTATCATAGCAGACCAACCTGGCTCCAACTTGGCTGTGGTCATCCCTGTTGACCATCGCCTTCTTCACCTCATCAGCTACAATGTTTGCCGAGGCATGATGACCAACAAGAAAATGATGAGACTGTTTGCAGAGTTCATCATAGCATTCGACTTCCCTACACTGGAACCCCAGTCAAAGACATACTGCGACATCGCTGTTGTTCGATCTATTGATCGAGAACATCTACCACTACCAACTCGCCTTGAACCAACTCAGGTCCAGATGACCTCGCCACATCCTTGCTGGATCGACATCTTCCCGTTCCCAGAACTGAGAGATAATCTCATTCGGAAGCAACTCATATATGATCACATACAGTTTCTGGAGGATTTGGTCGGTGATTACGTGTACATACTTCCTCCTGCGGTACCGTCAACAAGGTGCATTGTACCGCAATTCACAAGCCTAAAAGGAGGAAATCCCCCAAAGGAAAATGCTGGAATGATCTTATGGGGCGAGCCACATCTAAGTGAGAGCTGGGAAGTTACTCCAAGCTTTTTGGCAAAATGGTCATGGTTGATTGGAGAGTGCAAGGATCTTGTTCATGTTTCGAACAACTGGAGACAGAGTCGAGGGGACCAACCACTGCGGTCTATTCGTGTTTCTTAAGTAGGAAGAGGGCATAAAAAGAATGAAATGCAAAAAGAAGAGCTTGATGAGACTGGGACTCGAACCCAGGAGGATTGCTCCACCAGGAATTGGTGTTAAGGTTGACCTTAACCTGGCGCCATAACCAACTCGGCCATCTCACCGATTTGCTTGATGACAAAGCATCTATCGGAGGTTTTGACTAGCACACGACAGAATGCTCATGACGGTCTTCTGTCGAATCACTTCTGATTGTCTTTGTGAGAAATTGGTGTAATAGAGATAGCATTCAATCACTATCTGAGACTTTGCTCGTGCTTTGCTCGTGAAGTCGGGATGGTATAACTAGTCCGAACCTCGTAGCAACTTGACTTCTTTCTACCTGCACTACCCTCAAAAGCCATAGACCTGTCTCCAAGCTTGACTGTTCAGAAGTTCTCAAAGAGATACCTCATTCCAGCCCAAATCTCCTCACCAGATTCAAGAATCTGCTTTGGTGGGAGAACAAATCCATTGCCCCTCAGCCTCTGGGGCCGAAGCTCCATTCCCCAAGCAAGCTCTGCTCCAGCAACATCATAAACCCAGTCACTGCTACCACCCGAAGTCTGATAGATGGTCTGGCAAGTTGGACCGTAGTAGAAGTCCAAGTCGTTGACCTGCTTGATAGCGTCTGCAACGCCGCCAGCAAGATCCATCTGTTCGTTGATATCGGTGATGTTGGCGTCGCAAGTGTAGCCGTACGGAAGTAGAATCAACTGGCTGAAAGAGTGAAAGTCGATGTAAGACTTGATGCCATTCTTCTGCGCAACTGACTTGGTATGCTTGACGAGAGCCTTGTTTTCGGGAGTATCGCCAGCCTTCACGCCGCGATATGTCTCGTTGCAATTATCAGTGGAGGAACCTCCAGGGATATCCCACTCATGAGGCCAGTTTCGGTTGAGATCGGTGCCAATGCATTTCTTACCAGCTCGCTTCTGGCGGTTCTTTCGCCACAACCGGTCGTCAGTTATAGTATAGACGAAGCCTATGAAGCAGTCAGCACCCGTGTTCCACGTTTCAAAGAAACCCTTGGAGACTCACCATCAGGATTCGCGATCGGAATGATGTAGATGTCGTAGTTGTTGAGTGTATCTCGAACAAGGCGATCCTTATTCTGGTAACCTTGGACAAGCTTCCACGCCATATACTCGACGGTCTGCGAGAAGGGTTAGAATATTACAAACTTCTGCTGGGCTGAATATTTCTGACCATTCCGCTGATCCACTCGCGCGCGTGAGAGTTCGCATGCCAAACGATGGCTGGGTTTCTTCCCTTATCGCCTTTGCCCCAGAGGTGAATACCTTGGATCTCTCTGTTCTGTACAGTCCTGCCCGCTGTGAAGACCTCAGAGTTCTTGGGAAACGAGGCTTGCAAATCGGAGAGAAATTGCAGGTGCTGCTCGAAGCTATGGTAGGACTTGAAGTAAGACTTATCGGGCAGCTTCGCCTTATCGCCGGGAAGTTTGGTGGTAGCTACCTACCATCAGTAACGTATGAATTGACAAGATCATTGGGGTCACTTACCTTTGTAGAGCCCAAAGCTTCCCTCCTGGGCGATCTCGGCGCCCAAGTTGTCGCTGACAACGGCGGTTTTCAGGCCAAGACGTTTGAAGGCATCGAGTTTTGCAGGAGGAATGGCGACCTCAAAAACGTCATGATTTTGCCCGCAGCTCAACGAGACGTGATCGATACCTTTGAGAAGGCCAGGGATATCTTTGTCGGACGGACGAGCAGTGATGGAGAAGGCTTTCCAGCCGTCATACGACACCTTGGCTGCAACAATGGGAAGCAGGAGCCCCACGTATATAGTACTGAACAGCATGTCGAGGAAGTCTGCTGTTGGCGAAAGTCGCTGGAGATATGTTGAGTAATATGCATCACTTTGGGCGAGAAAGCTCCTGTTTCCCTCCTTTATACTACTTCCGAGACTCTGACAAACTTATACGAAAGCGGATGAATGTCCAGGATCATGATTCATGGGCTGTGAATCATCACGGCTTCCGAGCACTTGGCTGCCTTGGATGTTGGACAGCTCACAAAAACTGGCCGTATTATGTGGAGTGACTATCACTGATTCATGTGTTTCGACTGGAGGAAATAACAGTTGTCATGGATGTATGGCCGGTCATTCTATGAATAGCAGCTAGGTCTCACAACTATCAGATTTCGGCTTGATTGTTCTGTTGGTAGGTGCCTAGACAGGGGCATCGGACGAAAAGAACAATATTAAGGCCTGTTGGTTGCCCTGTATCACTCTGCCCCTCATTGGACAGTAACACAACACGCTCGTCTTCTCCAGGAACCTATCACTTTATTCCGCATCACGGCCAACATGGTCCGCGCTTTGACCTCTCTCCCAATTCTTCTGCAGCACCTCGGCCATCCTGTCCCAGATGCGTCGCGGCATCTCGTGCCCAACATCCTCCCATAGGACATACTCGACATCACCAGGTATCGCTTTCGCCAAAGCCTCTCCGTGAATCTCCCCAAAGATCTGATCCTTGCCTGCTTGCACAACCGTGGTCGGACATTTGATCATCTTGAGCGTATCAATCCCTGGCCAGCCATCCTTTTCGTACGACGCGGCGCCGTGATTCGGAGCTTTGCTGTACAATGTGCCACCTTTGATATCCCGTTCCACCAGACGTCTCACCGCCTTCTCCACCTCCTTTCTCTCTTCCGCATCAGGCTGCGTTGTGAGTGCGTCGTAAACGGTCATTCCGTTTTTGATGGCCGTTTCCCTCTGATCTCCGAACCCAGCAAGCATTGGCTGGAACCCGAGATCAAGCCCTCCTTTGATTGGGAGCTCAGGACTCACGCCGGGAGATGTATACAGAAGCGACAGGCTTCTGACTTGCTGGGGCCTACGCGCAGCAACTGTGTAGGCGACTGGACCTCCTTTACTCAGACCGACAATATGGAAGCCCTTTGAGGGATCGCTGAGGTTCAAGTGGTCTGCAAGTCCCTCAATGTCGCCTGCCATGTCTCCAATTGAGTATCCGCCCGGCACGGGAAACTCAGTCGACAGGCCCGTGTCTCTTGGATCGAAGCGGATCACAAAGTATTTCTTGCCATCTTCGGAAGACTGAAGCTTTTCGATGAGATCTTCAGCCCATACTATCATTGAATCCGCATTGCCTGGCACAAGTATGACCGCAGGATCTGACGGGTCGCCAAAGGTTTGATAACAAATACGCAATCTGTTGGTGAGTTGGGCAAAGAGTTCTGGTGAGGCGTTCATTTTGCGATGGCAATTTC
The DNA here is from genome assembly GCA_013395995.1 of Fusarium pseudoanthophilum. Lineage (NCBI taxonomy): Eukaryota > Fungi > Ascomycota > Sordariomycetes > Hypocreales > Nectriaceae > Fusarium > Fusarium pseudoanthophilum. Next base: position 3,215 of record JAAOAR010000418.1, on the reverse strand, counting down.
GATAAAATAGTTTACAAGATCTCTTGGCAAATATGGTGCTGTTACGAGAAGGGGAGCATCGCAAATGTTGGTTCAGGATAATGGTGGGGGCTGATGTCAGCACTAATGCAGAGAAATCCAGGGTGCACAATGCTCCAGTATCCAGTCGTTACTGATTCCCAACCCCCCAAGACCCTGATAACTGATATTCTCTTGAATCCCTATTGGTTCGTTCGCATGCCATTGCTCTTTCTGGGAGCGTGTTTGAGGATCCGGAGGCCCATTGATGTCTATGGAGATAAACATGCTGTATGACAACCAGAGCTAGGATATCGCCCCAACGACTATTTGTGTCGAACTCTGGTGGCATTGTTCAGATTGAAACCACGACCTTCCAATCATATCTTAGTTACATTGAAAGGGCTAAATTCTCTGGAGTATTTGCATATGGGCTGTGCGGTTATTGAGATAGTATCTGTGACAGTCCCAGACTATGAGACTTAACAAAAGCCCCTGACTATGATTGCGAAAGCAAGTAATGCCTCCACTTGAGTTCGCCAGCTGGCCTAGACCACTCTATGGTTACTTGTTTAGTCACTCGGAATTCTTGACAACTGCTCACTCACTTGTTCGATTCATTGAATTTCATCTGTTGTATATTGCCGGTCCCGGTCTGAACCCTGGTATCCAAGACCTAAGCGTATAGGCATGATCAGCCTGGACAGTACATCCTGCATGCAGTATAGTGAAGCATAATGTGTACGGGTTGACAAAAGCGCCCTCTTAATGTCGCTTCATGATGTAGCTTTCATGAAAGGGCGTGTAAGAGTAGCACTTCTGGAAGCAGGAGTCGATCTTTTCAAACCAGAAAGTTGATTCATGAAGCTTATAATACCTCAACGAGATATATCAGGCTAGCACAATGGAAGTTCTTAATTAACTTTCAGAGAGTCATGATGCGAATGTATATATAACTGAGATATCAGTAACGAAGAACTCTGAACCCATTTGACATGAAAGTATCTCGGCAAGCTGTCTCCGGGAGGATGAAGGGGAGTGCAAACGCTTGCGATCGCAAGGTGGACAACTGGCGAGGCTGTACTCCGTAGAAGGATGCAGACGACAGTTCGCCAAGAATTTGACACTTGCTTGGCCATTGGTACCAAGTCAGATTACCGCGATCCTAGGTGGCATGCTTACATATCATCTTCGGAGCGATTTACATAACAACTCCATTTGAGTAACACCATGATATCACCAACTCCCCTAGAGTCAAATCATAGGAAGTTATACACAAAAGACATTCCGAGCTTCGGCGTTGTCCCCGCAGATTATCAAGCTAAGGTAGATTGGTAATCGGCGTTCCATGGGGATAGCGTTAAACACCAAACTAAAGTCTAAGCAGCCAATCAATAACGCATACTCGCTATTTTAAGTTCCACTATCATGACGCCATTTAGCGGTATAAATGTTCTCAAGAGGTTCTCTATCTTGACGGTATTCACCAAGCAAGTCTTATCATTACTCACAGAACCGCAACTTCAATAAAAGAAACCGACATCATGACTACTAAAGCTATCGTATTCGTCGAGAAGGGCAAGGCTACTATCCAGGAGGTGCCGAAGCCCAAGCTCCGTGACGATTATATCCTCGTCAAGGTCAATGCCGTTGGCTTGAACCCTACGGACTGGAAGCATATCGACTTTGGCCTAACTAAAGCTGGTTCCAGGATCGGATGTGACTACGCTGGCATCGTCGAGGAGGTTGGCCCCAAGGTCACCAAGTCTTTCAAGAAGGGCGACCGGATCAGCGGTGTAGTCCACGGAGCGTCAGTATTTGAGCATCGTTATGTTAAAATCATCTAACCATAAGGTATCTAGTGATGCAACCCAGCTTGAGAACGGAGGCTTTGCCGAGTATATCGTGGCAAAGGGAGACGTTCAAATCAAGACGCCCGATAATGTTACTGACGAGGAGGCTGCTACTCTCGGCATCTCTATCGCCACAGTAGTAAGTTTAATCTGGCGAGTAAAAAGCATAAATACTAATCACCGACGTAGGGCCAGGGCCTTTACAAGACTCTAGGACTGCCTCTACCCACCGAGGGTAAGAAGAGCGGTGAGTTCATTCTCATTTACGGCGGTAGCACTGCAACTGGTATCTACGGTATCCAGTTCGCCAAACTTTCGGGTTTGAGGGTCATCGCGACAGCTTCTCCTCACAACTTCGACTATCTCAAGTCCCTCGGAGCTGAAGCAGTCTTTGATTACAAGTCGCCCAATGTCGCTGAGGAAATTCGCAAGTACACCAACAATACCCTCAAGCTCGCCTGGGACTGCACCGCGCAAGGCGTCGCCATCAGCGCTGGAGCTATCAGCACCGAGGGCGGCAAGTACGCTACTCTTCTGCCAGTCGAGAAGCAACAGTTGCTCGATGTGAACCCCAAGGTTGATGGACCTTATGTCACGCTTATGTATTCCATCTTTGGCGAGCGATTCTTCAAGGGGCAGGAGACTCCTGCTCAGCCTGAAGAGTTTGAGTTTGCGAAGAAGTTCTGGGAGATTAGCCGACAGCTGCTTGAGGAGGGCAAGCTGAAGGCTCCTCAGACGTTTGTCAATCGCGGCGGTAGTGGCTTTGAGGGTATTTTGAAGGGTCTGGATGAATTGAGAGCGAACAAGGTTTCTGGAGGAAAGTTGGTGTATACTCTGTGAGAGGTGCATTGAATGAAGTATGGAAGCATTAGAAGGATGAGACATTATATGCGCCTTGCATGAACCAGAGTTATTGGTTACTCATTTTATGTGTTGTGGCTGTAAACCTAAACTTTGTTCTGATTGCTCCGAGATGATGTATAAACGAAGCGAAAACGCCAAAAAAAAAAATAACCAAAACTCTATACCTAAGTATAAGCCAAGTAAAAAGAAAGATAATAATGTGTCGGATGCGATTTGCAGAAAATGGCAAAAGATGAGTTGAAGAAATGCCTCCACACCGGATTGAACGNNTACCACTGAGCTATAGAGGCGGTTCTATTTGATGACTGCTGCACTGTAGTCTATGCTTATGTACACTGCCTGCACTGCTGGCTACATTAGTACCTGTCATCAAATCTTGTTGCAGGAATTGCTCGTGTGCCCAATCTCTCATCACCAACAATCACATGCATGAAGCACTAACCCTTGCAGTAATTGATCAGCAGCAACATCAATTGATCCCCGCTTACTCGTCAATCAATC
>JAAOAR010000417.1:0-39981 GCA_013395995.1 Fusarium pseudoanthophilum | reverse complement strand
AAACCGCCAGGTCGATGCCATGTGGGTTGCCCTTGGTTGGCTTACGATGCCGGGCGAGCCCATGACAGCCTGAGCCCCGAGACCGATCGAGAGAACATGGAGCGAGGAGTAGTCGGAGACTGTCGCGGTTGTCGAGGAAGGGGCCTGTGCCGTGTCTCCAGTCAGCGCCACTACCTTTCGCGGTGCCACGATGCCTTTCGTCGATCCTCTGCTTCCGACTACCATTGTCGCAATACGAATGAGTCGTCCGCGATTCACCGTGCGTCTTATCGACTAGTGTTTGCTCGACTCTCCGGCTCTCATCATCGCAGAACAGAACGAGCGCCCGTAAACGCGCGAGGCATATCTTCTTGCCCGACACGTACAAGTCCAGTCGATCACGCGACCCGCCCCTTGCCTCGTAGCAGTACATCGCCCAAGCTAGCCCGCCAATAGCTCATCCGGTTGTGATGTCACCTTGAAGCAGCGCATGCACCGCGACTTCATCCGCGTGAAACCGCTGTAGATACATACAAATCGCTGGACATTCCACCCTCGCTCGAAGCTCGACCCACCATATACTCCGTCCTGCCTTGCGATACCATATATACAGCAGCGACAACGCGATAGGGTCTCTCGCAAGGAGCAGTTCCTTGAAGGCACCGTCGATTTTGTGCGTGAAGAGCTGCGTTTGTCCAGTCGTTACCTCGTTGTCTGGTAGACAAAGAATTCGCGAAACTGCATGGGCAGCGTAGAAATAAGGGTTCTCCGACGTAGATGTCTCATTCAACCGACAGACAGCGGCTAGTTCCTCCGGTATGCCCTCTATGCCGACCTCTGGTAAAGGCGCTTGCATCTGCGCAATCGTAACAGCCATGACGCGAAACAGGCTGTCATTCCGTAGAGGATCCACCATATTCCATAGCGACATCTTTCCACTGATCATAGACACCCAACCCAGGTCGTCGACGCCGGTTTTTAGAGGCCACGAGTCTTCTGGTCTGTATGCATCTGGTAACGAGAAAGTCAAGACAGCTAAAGCAGCTGCTGTGCCCCATATCGGATCCTTGTCCTTGGTCTTGACAGGCTCGCGTAGCTTCTTGTTGAAGAGCGCTGTGCTCTGAGACCAGTGGAAGCATTCTTCTACACTCCGGGGAGAGCTTGATGAGGTGTTTAGATAGCGGTCGTATGTAAGCGCCACTGCTAGAGAAGCGTGCATCAAGCAAGGGTTCTGTGCCAATTAGCCAACTGGTCACACTCGGCATGTCGCTCTTACAGTGAATGCGAGTCTGAACAACCTCCGATTGACGTCGATCATGTTCCCATCATCAGGCGTCAAGAGACTTCTCGCGTAATATCTCGTCACAAAGTCTTGACATTTTGCATTCAATTGGTAGACGGTATACTCATCGGATGTCCATACAGCGCTCGCGACAGGTCTTTGAGGCGATGGCTTGCAACGAGCCATGGCCTTCACGGCGTCGGGAGTAATTGGGTGAAGGTCGGGGATATTTAGTCCAAAGTTACACAATACCCCAAACGAGCTGCATTTTTTACAGCGCGGTTTACTCTCATCGCACTGATAAAGGTTAGTTGAGGCATGAATGAGTTGAGGGAAGATTCACCTTGAGTTTTCTCAGCTTGCAATTACGGCAGCCATATCTTGACCGCCGCGCCGCTTTCTTGGGGCGCTTCTGTTCCACGCAATTCCAAGACATTTCCACGACGCTTTACCAATCACCGCAAGCCGTGAAATGTTGTCATCTTTGAGAGAAGTTGAGATCAAGCTGACAGGATCTGGAGATACGATCTATTTTCGCGATGTACTAACCCTAACTTGGTTGGAAGACTCTCACACGCTAGCTGGTTTGCGGATGCACGGCGATTTAATTGGCGGGTTGATGATCCAAGAACTCTGGGTATTATCGCGAAGAGATGGATGTGATTTGAGGAAAACTTCATGGAATTGCTGTAATTTACTTATAAAGAAGGCATTTCCTTCCAGTATCTTACCAATCTTTGTCTGTACTGTTCACTCCTCAGAGGTTTCGATTACACGTCAAAATGTCTACTCATCTCGCCGCCATCTGCACAGGCCAAGGCAAACCCTTCCAAGTCCAAACACGATCCACTCCAAAGCCAGGGCCAGATGAACTTCTCATCGCCGTCAAGTCCGTCGCTCTCAATCCAGCAGACGTCATCATGCGCGATCAAGGACTTTTCATAACAGAATATCCTACCGTCATTGGCTTCGACATGGCCGGCTTGGTACTACAAGTCGGCGAGAATGTTCCAGCGGGTGATGATGGCTTTCGTCCAGGCACTCGTGTTGCTGCATATTCAGCTTCTGCCTGGAGAGGCTGCGCTCCTGATTTCGGTCCTTTCCAAGAGAAATGCCTTGTCCCGTGGCAACATGCTGTGCGTCTGCCAGATCAGGAGATGTCGTGGAATCACGCTGCGACGTTGCCTGTTTCTGTGCAAGTACCTCTTAGCGCTTGGGATATGATGAGAGTTCCAAGATCCCATGATCAACTATCTTCTCACGATCTAGATCAGGTCGGGAAGAGAGAAGCGCTTCTTATCTGGGGTGCATCATCCAGCATCGGCACCATGGGCGTGCAAACAGCTCGTCTAATGTGCAAAGATCCCAAGTCTCCCTTTGCAGCAGTGTATGCTACTGCAGGACAAGCAAACCACAATTATATACGCTCACTCGGCGCCGATCGCGTGTTCGACTATAAAGACCCAAAGGTTGTCGAGTCAATTGTCGCCGCTGCAAAAGAAGACGGGCTGGTCATTCGACATTGTTTCCTCGCGACCGGAAACCTTTCTTTGTGCCAGGCTGTGCTCAAAGAATTCATTGATGTTGACTCTATTGAGAGGAAGATAACTGCCAAAGTCGGGTCGGCTCCTCGGATTCCTGCAGATGCTGAGAACGTTGATGGAGTTGATGTTATTTTTGTGATGCCATCGACGGTTGAAGAGGAAAGACTGGAGCAGTTCAAGTATTGGATTGGTACTTACTTGAGCAAGAATTTGTCCAACGGTAGTATTGTACCAAGCCCTGAGCCAAAGGCTATAGGAAAAGGTTTGGAATTCATAAACGGCGCTTTGGATAAAATGTCTGAGGGCGTCAGTTGTGTAAAGTTAGTGGTGGAGATTGGGGAGTGAGATAGCATCACAACAGAGCCTTTTCAGGGAGTAAGAGATCACCACAGAGCTAAAAGTGAATATCTAGTATTCTCTAAGCAGAAGTCGTTGCCTGGGACGCTGTATGAAAGACGTTATTCCGTGTTAGAATTATCTGCGTTATCTCTCTCTATCTTTCTGCCACTCCAGGGTAACCGCCTCCATTTCAAATGAGGTTTCAATGGCAACGATCCCACCAGCCTCCGCCTGCATTTCGGAACTTCCCGTATTGAAAAACCTTGTTTCATGGCGCTTGACTCTCATCCACGATATTTTCGTATGGTCCCGTGGATAAAAACGGTTCACCTGTCGCGACACCATGCTCCACGCTCCGATCCTCGGGAGACTAAATCCCCAAAACGGACATTTCGACCACGCCAATTACCAAACAGAAAGCCCCTGTACAACTCATGTCCCCGTGTTGTCACTCTCCTAAGCGAATATCACCTCTGACCATACCACGCGATCGGGTGAAAGGGTGGATCAATTGGTTCCGTAGCTCGATCGCTCGCTTCCTGACACGACATCGCCATTGACCAATCAAGACGCTTCACCGTGAAGCAGGTCACGTTGCCCAACATCGATGATGGAATGGCACTCGCTCGACACCCTCTTCGCTCAATAAACATAAGCATAATACGCCATGAAAAATAGAGTTAAAAACCTTCCGCCAAGCTAAAGTCTCTCATCAATGGCGAGACAAGTTCCCCCTTCACAAGCTAGATGAATCAATGATGTCTTGTGCGCTCAGGGGGCATGCAAAATTCTCGGTCTTGTCCGACTAGTCTAAACCTACAGGAGTAAAGATCATCCTCCCTCCTTTCGCCCCGGTCTGGAGTAGAAAATCCGGGGTGAGTTTGCTCTTATCGGACCGACACGACACAAAAAACCTCCACGATCTCATGACCCCCGTTTTCCCCATACAAAATATTCCTCTTCAAATTCCATGGTCTGACGAGAAATCGAAGATCATGTCGGTCCGACATGGAAGATCTCGAGAGATTTGAAGCCATCACGAGGCTCAGCTCTTGGCGAAGATGAGCTCAGTCTCGCGTTGAGAAGTATGTCGGGCCGACATGTTTCTTGGCTAGACTGGTCTGGGGGTGGCCGGGGTGACAGCCCAAGCCAACCCTCTGGAACCTGGAGAGAACGGCCTGTTTGTGGAGATTTAGCATAAAGATCCCCAGATTCCCCAGCTTCTCTTCTTGTTTTTCTTTCCCAGCATCAGCTTCACTTTCACCTTTCATCTCTCCAAACAAGGGATCCTTTCTGCATAACATCTCTTACCTTGGACGACAATGTCTTCACCAAAGGATCTCGCTCAGGTTGAGCACGTCGACCCCGACAAGATGACCTTTGACGAAGTTGAGCGCCCTGCTGCGCGTGAAGCCAATGATCGCGAACACACCCTCACTATCCGCGACGCCCTCCGCCTGTACCCCAAAGCCATCGCCTTCTCCCTCCTTTTCTCAACGGCTATCATCATGGAAGGTTATGATCTAAGTCTGTTGGGTAGTTTTTACGGTTATGATGCGTAAGTTGCAGTTAGCCTGGTATCGACACAGTCGACCATGAAACTGACAACCGACCCCAGATTCAAGCAGAAATTCGGTAACGAAGTCGACTCGAACGGAAACCCTATTGTCTCGGCCGATTGGCAGACTTATATCCAAGTCGGTGGCATGTGCGGTCAGATCATCGGTCTTTACATCAACGGTTGGGTCTCTGATGCTTTCGGTTACAAGAAGACCATGTTGGCGAGTCAGGTTCTCATGATTGGACTCATCTTCTTCCCCTTCTTTGCGCCAAACCTTGAGGTCCTCTTGGCTGGAAACATCCTCCTCGGTCTGCCATGGGGTATCTTCCAGACTCTCACTCTCGCCTACGCTTCAGACGTTGCGCCTGTTGTGCTGCGACCGTATCTTACTGCCTACGTCAACCTTTGCTGGGTCATCGGTCAGCTCATCGGTGCAGGTGTTCTTCGAGGTTTCAGCACCATGGGCGGCGATTGGTCTTACAGAATCCCTTTTGCTCTTCAGTGGGCGTGGCCTCCGTTCATCATGCTCGGTACCCTCTTTGCTCCCGAGTCTCCCTGGTGGCTTGTGCGAAAGGAGCGATATGAGGATGCTAAGCGATCTATCCTCTCGCTCACCACCCAGTGCGACATTCCTTTTGATGCTGATGCTCAGGTTGAGCTTCTCAAGGCTACTAACCAGATGGAGATTGAGAACTCTGCTGGAACCAACTACTGGCATTGCTTCATGCGCAGCGATCTTCGACGAACTGAAGTCGCTTCCATCAGCTACACTGCCCAGGCTCTTTGTGGTAGCTCTCTTATGGGTTACGCTGTTCAGTTCTACCTTGAAGCTGGTCTTTCTTCTGAGCGAGCTCTTGACTTTAACGTCATTCAATACTGTGTCGGTGCTGTTGGCGTCGTTCTATCCTGGTTCCTCATGGCTCGTTTCGGTCGTCGCCATATCTACATCTGCGGAATGGCATCTCTCTTCTTCATCCTCATCGCCGTCGGAGCCCTCGGTTTCGCCAAGAAGACTGAGCAAACCGGCTGGGCCATCGGTAGCTTGCTGGTCGTGTACACCTTTGTCTACGATATGACCATCGGTCCCATCGCTTATACCATCGTCGCCGAGATCTCCTCCACCCGTCTCAAGGCCAAGACCATCGTGCTGGCCCGTAACTTCAGCAACATCGCCGGTCTCGTCACCAACACCCTCATGCCCCGCATGCTGGGACGCAACTCGTGGAACTGGGGCGCCAAGACTGGTCTCTTCTGGGCTGGATGGTGTCTATTGATCTTCATCTGGGCTTTCTTCCGCCTTCCTGAGCCCAAGGGTCGAACATATGGTGAACTCGATCTTCTCTTCGAGCACAATGTTCCTGCGCGCAAGTTTGCTAGCACCAAGGTTAATCAGTTCCCTACACATGGATCAACAGAGAAGGTCCAGGAGGAGTAAAAAGTTAAGGACTTGTTGTATTTAGAAGAAGCATCTGAAGATGTTGAGTCACTATTTGTATGCCATAGCAATTAGCGCAATGCCTGATATCCATTGATACTGCACATTATCTTATCTTCCCTCGCGACCGTGTTCCAGCTCCGGATCTTTATCCAAAACAATGAAGAGTCTTAGGCTAAGACTTAGGCTAGTTTAGTGTTCTTTAGTGGTTGTTCAAACTAACTTAGGTCAAGGGTTCAAATCATTCACTGCTGTAGTTATCAAGCTTTGCGCATCGGGTTTGTCGCGACGCGGAAGACGCGTAGATTTTGCAGGGCATTTGTCTTAGTCAGCAGGCGTGCCGTGATCTAATTTCTGTCAACAGACCATTCGTCAATCAACCCATCTTCATCTCCACCACGATTCTTAAGTCCGACAATGTACATATTGTTACGCACTCCATTAATCACTCCGGGTCTTGGAAGTCAGTCAATCACCAAGACTTTGTGAGCTCAACGACCAATGCTCGCAATTCCGCCCCACTCATCTTCAGCATGTCAACAACAGGTTACGTCCCTCCGCCCGACCAAACGGCTACTCAACATGAAGGAACATACTCCATTGCCATCAATAATACGTTCCCTCGTCGCTTCATGACACTCATCGCCCTGAAAACGTCCGCACGCTTCTACAAACATGATGGGCCCTGTATCCCCATCTCAAAGTCTCTCATCGTCAAGAAGGGGCCATTTGTCCATCTCACCGAAGCAGCTACCATGCAATTCGTAGCAGCCAATACTTCTATTCCTGTCCCGACTGTTCACTGCTCGTTCGTGCACAAGAACAGAGCACATATAGTTATGCAGCGCATTCAGGGAAAAAGCATAGCGGATGCCTGGAGAGACTTGTCAGGCACTGATCGATCAAACATCTTTGCTCAGCTACGGCGCATGTTTCAGGAATTACGGTCTCTTACTCCACCTCCGAATACAGGAATTGAGAGCTGTATAGGCGGTTCATTACGCGACTCTCGTATACCACGGTCGAGACCAAGATTCGGGCCATTCAAGACTGTTCAAGATTTTCATCGATGGCTGCGCGAGGACCTCCAGCCTGAGGACCACCCAGGTCGTGTTGATGACCAGGAATGGAAAGATATCAAAGAAATGATCACCAAACAAGACGGCTCGTGGCCTCCTCCAGTATTTACTCATGGAGACCTGAACCCTTTCAACATCTTAGTACGGGGTGATCAAGTCGTTGGTATCATCGACTGGGAATTTGCTGGTTGGTATCCGTACTATTGGGAGTATACATCTGCATGGTTGGGAAATCTTATTCGTCAGGAGTGGCAAGAGTCGCTCACAGAGTTCCTGGATGCTCACCCGACGGAGCTGGAGATGGAGAAGACAAGGGACAGATGGTGGGGAGATCTCTGAAGAGTGACATGTTGAAACGCTCAAAGAATACAGTTATCATGTCCATCCATATTGCTTCAGAACATAGATATATAATTGAAGCTCCCTCTCTGGAGAATTGGCAAACACCGCTAGGGTTAGTGGTGTTGGTTGCTTGATGAAACTGAGTTCCAAAAATAGCCAATGGCCAATCTGGGTGCCTTCATTGGCGCGCGCTTCGTTAGGTGTAATTAAGCGCCTGACTGTTAATCCAGAGGTCAGCTAGAAGAGAGAGTCCCAATAAGTAACCTGAGCGGCACTGAGCTTCAGGCGACCTTATTGCCCCGGACGAAGGGTTTCGTCACTAGATTCCTCCCTATCCCACACAACACCAATCGACGTGACTTTCTCAACCTTTAACAACCAAGAACTCCCCAAATGGTTATCAATAAGAAACGACTTTACGTCGCTTTATACCCCAGCGGGGTTGTCAACAATCCAGAACGGCGGTAAATATTCCCTGACCAATCTCGCAGCGTTCCTCGGCTAATCTAGCAGCAGCTACCATTGGGGCTTTCTTATCGGACCCAAGAAGGAATCAACACCCGAAGTCCCGGGCATGCGCTACCACGTCAAGAATCTTCCTGTTGGCGGCTGGGTTTATGAGGAACTTTCTCTTCCCAATATCCGAAGCACGACCAGACTTCTCGCCCGCATCGTGATCGCCAAGGTCGGAGATGAGGATCGGCTCGTGGAGATCATTCGTAACACGCCGGTCGTGCAGAATGACCCCAATTGGCGATGTCGCACCTGGGTCGCTGATGTTTTGTCGAGGATTGCTCAGGATGACGGAGCTGTTGGGACTTCGGAATTGGATTGGGCAAAGATTGAACCTGTTGCCCGCGAGTATGTCGCGAAGAAGACGGCGGCTGGAAGATATCTACATGGGGAGGACATGCTGTTGCCGAAGCCGACTTGGGACATGCTGCAGGGAAAGGAGGTTGTGCCGTAGTCTGTAGATTGGCGAGGTGGTACGGCACGATGCCGATTAAGAGCTTAGAATTACCACAGAGACCTTGGAGAATTATTGATCATGATATTGAATCAAAGATTGTTTATTACTAGAGACGAATAAGAGCTAGACCTAGCGAGTGGCATTCCCATCTCTTATACAAATACGAACCTTGTGGGTTGAAAATTCTGATGTATCTTAGCACCAACTTCGTGTTGGATGTTGCAAGCGACCGTTTCCCAGCAAGGCTCACAAGCAGTACGACACATAGACATCCGGCTCTAACACTTGACATTCTCGTTGCCAGTGCTGCAGCCAGTGTTCAGGTTCTTGCCGGGATCGGAACTGAAGCGTGTTAGTCTTTTGCTTCACATGACCTTAAATTTGACATACCCATCAGTTGGAGCTTTGACAAATCCAGCTTCTTCCCAGTCACCAAGACACTTTTGACCAGAGGCTCCGCATGACTGGCACATCCTCTTCCACATATGTGCTATTCAAGTCAGCCACTGACTTAAAAGAATGATATAGTGTATACATACCTTCTCCGAGATACTTCTGCGCCCAGATCTGGCCGACTGATCCAGCAGGGATGTTGCAGTCGATCTTACCACCATCGGTCCAAGTGTTTGTGACAGCAAGGCCAAGAGAGACACCCAAGACATCCTTGATGGGGTTCCAATCTAAGCCACCTGAGACTTCAACAGAGACCGACTTGGACCAGCTGATAGTTCGGGTACCTGAGCCCTCACTCAAGCCGGTATAGAGACAACCGGAAGCTGTCTCCCATGGACCCCAGTAGGACTGGGAGTCGCGGGCCTGCCACTGATCATAGACATAGCAAGGGCCAGTATACTGACGCTTGGATTTGTCGTCTTTAGCTTCTTTGTCTTCGACTTCTGAGACGCTAGACAAGGGAACGAAGGACTGTTTGTCTTTCAGATAGACGACGCTGTCAGAATTGGGGTGCTTCTTGATGTAGTCATTGAGATCCTTGGAGTCAATGACGAGGTCTTTGGGGTGATTGGCAAGGGCGCGGGAATAAAGTTCATCCGCGTGAATCTCCCTAGCCTGAAGATCATGAGATGTGGTAAGAAGGCCAGTAGGTGAGGCGCTGGCGAACCCAGTGAGGGCAAAGAGGAGAAGGCTGGGAAGCATGTTGATAATGACAAGTCAAGTATGCAAGTTGAAATGATGAGATGCTTTGGTGATGATATCGAGTCAAGCGAGGAACCGATGGCATTTTATAATTGAAGCAACTACTATCGTACTCCAAGATGGGTCCCATCTTGACAATTTCTTTCAAAAACCTGCTCATTCGAAGGATTTACCCAACCCGAGCAATTTTCACAATTATCCCATTGAAGCCATCATCAATTACATCAGTGACCAGACCAACACAATCCATCTCGACTCTAAAGGGAAGTGATCTCATTCCATCAGGAGATCAGCAGCGCTTACACAACTGCCGATACGCATAATTGCATATGTCAGCCTGGGAGGATTTTTAAGCTTTCGGACTCTAGGCGCTCGCATTATGTTTAAGCTTTTTGGATGAACTAGCGCAGTGCACTTTACGAACTACCTGAAGAGGAAGGCTGTGCTAGCACGGAATTCCGGCATATTTTGCATGGTGACTAAAATCCTTTGCGATCCTGCTATGCAAGACATGGCATACCATGACTGTTTTGCATATGCTTGCTGTAAGCGGGCAACAGAAGCTGGCGATGCTGTCAGATGGGGCGATGGTCGAACCAGCCAAGGGCGAAACCAAGTTCAACCTCCTCAAGCCAGAAGAGTCGCACACTGTTTTTGCGTATGTCGCTTTGGCATCATGGACTTGCAGAGCCTATAGCGCGATATAGAAATGGGTTTATTACGTATTCCAGCAAGACATAAGAATTGAACTGCAACGGTATTTCTATATTAGACCACATAGACAGTTTTCTAGAAGACCTGCTATTCCAACCTACAGACGGTTGACTTGAGGGGACGACCAAAGTCTTAAATAAGACATCGAGTTATGAGACTCGTGAGCTACACACTTACACAAGTCCAGTAGTGATCGCTTTAGGATTGTGCCAATGATGTCAACAGCAAGGGACATGGGTTTGCGGCATTTAGAGCTGGACCACTCAGAGACTGGGGAAGGCTGCGAAGGATTCGGGGCCGCCCAAGAACACGAAATTTGCAACCCGGAACTGAAAGTTTGGCTTAGGACTGACTGATCTGCATGCACTATAAGCTAAACAAAAATCTGGAGTCGAGTCTTCCGGGCTTTGAAACGGCGCTGGTGGAGAAATGCCATGTCTAAGGAAGAGCGCCATCTTATATTAATTTCCTGTCTGAAGGGTCTGTCGCATAAAATCACCAGTAGAACCCGAACAAGAAACTGAGCTCCTGGCTATGAAAAGCACATTGGTGGCTGAGGGAAGTAATGACATCTATTGTAAGCGATGAGAAGATTTAGGTAAATTTAGGATAACTTAGGTACACTTAGTATGGACTTAGTGGGTCTTTAGACTACTGATACCCTAAGTTTAGGTAAGAACCTTCGGCTAGAAGCAAAAGTGAAAGATGATGGCTTCACAAACTAAACAGCAATCATAGCAGGGGGTCATATTGCTGCCGGGATGTTTGTTGTGTCCGGTGGCTGCGCAAGACCTGATTCCCAAGTGAGCGAACCCAAAAGACGCTCCATCGTCATCATTCGTGAACACGAATTGATGACTTATCTCCGTACGTCAGTCGAGATTGACCAAGAAATACAGTGGAATGGTAAGGGATACAACGTTCTGATGATCGTGGGCCGCCGACCTGATGGACAGTCTCTCTCTGGAGGAGTGACAGCCCACGAGCCCATCACAATAACACAGAACAGAAAGGATTTTCCCGTTGCGAAGCGAACTCTGGTACTGCCAAGCGGGTTGTCAGTTGTAAGGACTAACCGCGAGATGCAGCCATATCCGTATCCGGAGAAAAGGTTTCAAGTTCCCGGGAGGTTATGCGAGAGGTAGATTGGGAGCGAGACAAATCGCACAGGCTCAATCGTCTTTCAGACCGGTATGCTGACCCGAAGGCCTTACTGGAACATATCAAGGCAGAAGTCACGCAAGAAATGGTGCCAATTCTAAAGGAGGAGTGGCGGGATAAGCTCTTCTTTTTCACCAAGCTGAGTGAATTACCCTGACTTCAAGATTCAGCTCGACGTGCTCCGCCAAAGGGAGATCATATATCATCCCACTACTCGTGTTGAACGGTTCTCCGAGGAGACTGACCCGACTAGAAAGGCTATCTATCGGATCGAGGCAGCTGCCCTCAATCATAAACTGAGTCTTGGGTCCTGTGAGGAGACCAAAAGGCTTGTGAAAGAGGGAACGGACACTCTCTTCGCCTATCGCGATTACGAGATCGGGAACTACCCCCGAATGCTCCATTCAATGAGCGAACATCAGCACGCGACTTCACTCACCAACCAAGAACTCCAGCGTTCCTTTCTTCAGAACGAAACCCTTCGCGAGGAGGAGGACCGAAAGCGACAGGCCGAGAAGGCAAAGAGCATGGAGGCGTTGACATCCGACCTCGCGGAAGCGAGGCAAGACTTACTAGCCTTTGATTGACAAGGATTTAAGTTAGAGTCATTGGCTTCGGACGAGAGATGGTCCGAGTTTCTCGCAACGAAATGCAACATCCCGGTCGAAGAGCAAAATCAGTGGTCCAAACAGCTATTTACCCTCGAATCGGCCGCGCTCGCGACCAGTATCCCTTCTAATCGGTGGCTTGGTCAGCGTGTTCATAAATTAGAGATAAATGGACTTCTAAAGCTCACCGAGATTCACGGAGGGAAGCCATTGACATGGCTCTCCAGTCCATCTGGCCCAACCTATTTGAGTCCCATAATTGGAAGGTCCAGGACATTATACATGAGCGGCTTATGTGGGACAAACGGCTATTCTAACAGAGCATGGATTGGGAGTACGCCACAGCTATGAAAAACCCAGGTCCTTCTCAAACTTCTTCCACTTCGTGCCAACCGGTTGAACAAGGGTAAAAGCCGCACCAGTCTGATTCATCTCCTGCACTCCATTAGTCAAATACAACGGCGTCATCTCTCCATCATCACTAAAGAACAACTTCGGCCTTTCCCTTCTCTTAAACACCTGCCACGATCCATCTATAAAAGTGACATTCGAACTAAAGGCCTCTTGCAGCTTGAAATGCCACAGCCCTGTGAGCTTTCGCGAAAAGAGATGGGACCCGACACGGGGCCATTGCTGTTTATCGTTCTCAACGTAGTCTATCATCCAGTGGTTTATGGAGTGCCAGTTCCCTCGCTTGTCGCGCCATATGAAGGTGTCTTCGGTCCATTCGGGGTTTTCTTGCTCTGTGACGTTCCATGTTGCTTGATATTTGAGCTTATAGTCGCTGTCCCAAGACTTGGCAGTGAAGATGGAATAGTCTTTGATCCCGAGCACTATTTCGCTGGATGGGTTGTTGCGCGTCCAGAGAGGGAATGCGGAGGGGTTGGTAGCGTGGATGCCAGCTGGACGGTCACTATCGAGGATCATCTCGAATGGCGACCATGGGCCACGAATATCCTCAGCAGCCGAAACGGAAATATTGTTGGGCCATTTGGTGTAGCTGATGCTTTCGCATTTGGTGAAATTCTTGTCATATTCAACGCCAATGCTGTACAAGAGGTACTTCTTATCAGCAGGGCTCCAGACGACGTCTGGATTATGTGCGAAGTTCTTGGAAACATCTTGAGCATACTTGTATGGCCCTTGAGGCCCGTTATGAGATTCGGCCCGAATGACGTAAGAATGAGGACGCCAGCCCTTCAGACCGCATCCATGACTGAACTGCACTGTGAATAGATGGAATAGCCGCTTGTTGTCACGATCTTGAACAATCCGACCTCCCCAAGAGGCATTAGGCCAGATACCAAAATCGGTGGGACTGGGAGGCACATATGTATGGTTGTAGCCAGTGTATCGTGTCGCCGGAGCAAGGTCTAGACGGCCGCAATCTTTGCCTTTCCAACCTGAATCACAGCGACAGACCTTTTTCCGTCTCGAACAAATTCCGTTCAGACTGCAGTCTTCGTCATTTCTGCAAGCATTTGCAAAGCCAACAGAGAAAAAGGCCAGTAGGTAGAAGAGATACAAAATGCGCATCATGTTTAAGCATAAGCGAGTCAGCGACTCAAAGCCTCGATGTCACAAGTTTACCTTGCTGATGAGCTAGCCGATGGGCATAGCGTTCTTATGCTGCTCCTGAACAGAATTTCGTGGCAAACAGATACTCTGGAACATCCACGTCTGATAGGAGGATTATCTCACGCCTGAATCATGCATACACATGCGGAGGATCATCTTGCTGGTTACTTGCCAAGGACTGCACCCCGCAATGACTCTGAAGATCAATGATTTAGCTCGGTGTAGATCTCGCCGAGATGCCCCCAAGATCAGAGAACGTCATTCCTAATGCAAAACAGGGATAAATCGGGTGTCGACTATCTCAGATAAAGCGGGTACCTAGTCTAAGGCCCACCTAGCCTAGGTACACTAAGTTTATACTAAATTATTCTAAACTACCCTAAATTATCCTAAATATACCTAAAGCCTTATGGAATATGATACTGATTTATGTTATAGATGATGCAGTAAAGCCCTATGCTTCTCCTATAAAGTCTTCTCGTTCGCGGTGCGGAATGGGGAGAGGATCTTTCCAGCAAGCCCGATCAAGTGCGCGCCGACTGAGGGTATAGCCTTGATGATAAAGCACACAAAGCAGACAGTAAAGTAGAGGAAGCACGGGAGTCGTTGATCGGTGAACACGGGTATCGTCACGAGTAGCGTCACGAATAGCTTGGGGATTCCGACCCAGAAGTCTTTGACAGCCGCCCACGGATCCATAGCGATAGTCAAGAGGAGATGACCTGCCCGAGCCAGCCCATGGATGCTGATACCAGAATGCGGGGGTGTAGCAGACCACGTCAACAGGGCCTCCATGATACGCATCGCGGATCCATTTTGCAGAGCAAGGTCGTGGGGTGTGGTAGGTCGATATCCGTATTTCTTCTCGAAAAAGCGGGTTCGGGGTTCCTATATCGACTCGGTGGTGTATTTAGGTGGCGTCCTGCAACAATACAGGCAGTGCCGATCCGTTCCTGCAAGAGAGAAAAGATAGAGAGAATGATGACGATTCGCCCAGCACCGGGGAAAGCAGTCATGACGAACGACGGGATATCTCGCAAAATCGTAAGGAGATCATCAACTTGGTCCTCGAGGGACTTCTTGGGGCTGGTTGGTTCGGGTTCCAGTTTGCTGTCCTCCGTGGGATAGGGATCTTGGTGGGCGCTGGTTGTCGCGGAATCCTGAGGAGACGTCATGGTACCGTAGGTCATGGGCTGCTCTTCCAAAGGAGCAAGCATGACGCGAGCGATGTAGCTGTTGGCGATCTCGAGCGCAAAATCGGAGTCCGAATCCGGCGGACTCGCAGAGAAGAGACTGCCTCCAGTGCTGTCGCCCTAGCAGAGGCAAGACGAGAGATGCCACAAGGGCAGCGAGCATGAGGAATGCGCTCTTCATAGTGGCGTACGGGTCGCGAAATGAATGAGACAGATACCTAGTGAAGGGACTAATAAGAAAGATCTCTGGCGAATAAGACGCAAGGTTTCTTGAGTTATTTGAGAAGTAAAACTTACTGCAAGATGTTGAGAAGTTGAAGTTTGTAGAGTAGAAGTTGTGTGGAGTTAAAATTTTGTTGTTGTGAATTGATATTGTACTGCAAAAGTGGGGCATATTTTACACACCTTGCGTTCGCCTAGCAGTGCATTTTTCTATCACAAGATCTTATATACTCTGCATAAAGTGAGGGCGCACTGCGAATCGAGGCGCGTGGATCGATGACGTATTCGCGATGGGTAAAAAAGATACCTGGCGTGAAAAGACTCGTAAGAAAGATCACCTTAAATATCCCTAAGCTATCCTAAAGTCACCTAAGCTATTCTGAATATACCCAAGCTATCCTAAATTTACCTAAATCTTCTCATCACTTAGAATAGATGTCTTGACCTCCACTACCTAACGACTCTTCAAAGACAAGAGCTCTGTTTGCCGACCCAACGCAGTCGGATTTCCAGGTGGCTAGATCGACGAGCACGCTGTCTTCAAACGGTATACCCCAGCAGAAGCAGACAAAAGAGGCCACAAGGGTGTCGAGCATGAGGACTGAGCTCCTCATGGTGGCGGGCAGATTGATGGCGTATCTGAATTGAGGAAGATGGATAGCTGGAAAAGATGGAACTAGTGAGAAACGTCTTTGGCAAAACGTACGATAAGATATTGAGGAGTTGAGGTTATGTGGAGCTGAAGTCTTTGTGATTGTGAATTGAGAACATGTAGGTTAGAAGCAATACAGTCAGGATTCGGTAGATGTAGGAAATTTACCATAATTTCTGTTGATCAAAACATGTACTTTGCTTCGCGAGATCGAAATGATGAGGCCTGACTTCTAAGAGACTTATTTTTAATCATAAATATTTTCCGATAGGACTTCTCACCCATGGCTGTTCTTTCTCTCCCATTTCCTTCAATATCTCCCCTACTCGTGCCTTGACCTTGCTTAACTCTTGCTTAAGCTGTTCACCTTGAAACTTACCAGGCAACCACCAAGGAGCAATCTTCTCAACTAATTCTTCCAGCAATGCCATCTGCTCCCAATGATCCTTCTTGATTCCTTCCAAAGGTGTTGGTACACCATTGCTTTCCAATCGCTTCAAATACACCTCGTACATATCTTTAGGCCAGTCGCCGTCGTTGGCGATGCAGTCATTCAGGAACTCATCGAGCGGTGGAAAGAAGCCAGAGAACTCAAAGTCCACGATGCCGGTGATCTGGGGAGGTTGGCCAGACACGAGGATGTTTCGTGGGGATAGGTCGTAGTGGGTGAATACAAACGAGTCGTCCTTGGTGTTCAGGCTGCTGATGGTGGGGAGGTCTTGCTGTATGAATGTTTCAACAGGCTGTATGAGATCTCTGTTGGGTGCAAAAGTCTCGTTTGTCTCCAAAGTATTCATCTTGTTCTCGATTCTAAGCTTGTAGTACTCTGCGAGAGAAGCGATGCTGTCTTGGCAGTGGAGCTCTTCTCCAAGCATGCCTCTGATGACAAACTGCATTTCGCTGTTGCTATTTGAGCTTGGGATCTCGATGTCAGGCTGACAGCCCACTTGGTGAAAGGAAACGTTCCCGGCATATTTCTGAGGAGGGACGTTGCGCCGCCAGTTTGTAACCTGATCTGCCAACTGTGTCGCCAGGTGAAGTTTGTCGTCATTGCCGAGTGTAGACAAGTTAATGGGTTTTCCCGAAACTCTTGTCATCAATATCCAACCACTCGGACTCTCATCTACACCGTTGAGCTTCACATCCCCGCGCTGTGCGTCCTTGCTGTCGATAGTAATTCCGTCTTGGGACCAAGCTATCGCACGAGGTGCTGGAATTTGAGGGCAAAAGTGCTCCAGCAGGAGGAGACAAGAAACCTCATTTTCAATCTTCTCCGACCCAAAGCCTCGGCCATTGATCTTGAGAACAAGCTCGTCGACATGGGTTGCATCGCTACTAGTCCGGGATCCTTTGTGACATTTTAGATAATAGATTCGGTTGTTGAAAGACTTCAGAGATGGAAGAGCCTCCACTTCTACGTCGGTAGTGTCGGGGAGTATATGGCGCACCAAACGGTCGATGCTGTCACGGGACATGCGCACACCAAAGTTTGGATGATGCGGTGGAGTTGACGGTCGGGGATCGGACGACATCTTGTTTTTCTTGTAGATATTGAGAGTTATCGTGTATGAGAGAACAGAACATTTATTTTTATAGCGATAGAAGCACAATTGAAGATCGCTGCACCACATTGTGGGAATGCGGGGTGACTCATTCCCCGGCGCCAAGTCCCAACACGATCTCTGAAGCTATTCTACCTACATATAAGGACATAAAAACAGTCGCCCCGGAAACAGAATAACCCTCAAACAGCTTGCTTGACCCCCAGCACCGTCTTCGCTGACATCCTTTCATTAATCGCCCCGAGATGCGAGGATAGAACCCTAGTCTTCTTCCTCCGCATGACTAAACGCAGCGACACACGCCTTCTCCAAATCCTCAACACGCTCACCTGTCTTGACTAAAACAGCACGAATACTCTCGCGAAATCCATTCATCTCAATGTAGTTTTCGTGTACCGCTCGTGCCTTTTCAATGTGATCCAGCGCACGGATGTGCTTCTTTGCTTTGTCGACCTTGTCAATCGCTTCGGTGTGTCGTGCCTGCAGCTCTTCGACCGTAAATCCGCCCAAAGAGGCAGAAGACGTCTGAAGGAAAGAGTCAAGTAGTCTGTTCATGCCGTTGAAGTACACGTCTCCCATGTTCGCCAGCGCTCCGGCCAGGATATCGTGATTGGCCTGTTCCCTCAGCCCATTGCTGGTTGTATCGATCATTCTCTTGCTGTGCTCGCGTATCTGTTGGAGTTGGTCTTCTTTGGCTCTCAGGGTTACCAGTGCGTATTTTGTAGCTGTCCTTTCAGACTCTGCTCGTTCCAGGTTTCCCATTGCTTCTGCTCGAAGCTGAGCAAGCTTTTCTGGCTTGATGCTCGTCATGAGTGTCTTGTAGTTCTCAAACATCGAATCCTCTGTGCTGTCCATCTGCTCGAAAGTACGCTTTCTGGTCATTGGTGGAGAGGATTGCGTTCCATCGTTCGTGGGCTGGACCTGCGTCTGTGCTACATGTTCGTGAGCGGTAGGCACTTCCACAGCAGCTGGAGGATCATCGTTGCCGTTTGCGGTCGGAGTTTCATGGCTAGGAACTGTCTGGATTGATGTAGGTTCGCTTTGCTCGCTCGTCTCGACTTTGATGCCATTGGACTTTTCGCTTCCACCCTCGAGATGAACAGCAGTCTAGCTTTGTCGTCCTTGGACAGAAGCCTCTGGGACCGTGAGAGCTCCCTCATGGTTGATCTGGCCGATGATCTCCTGCTCCAGTGCTGGTGAGAGACAAATTTCCCCACCATCGCCCACTGCCGTTCTGAGGGCGCCGTCTTCAGCCCAGAGAGAGTCGAGGTCGATTCCATAGGCCTGTGCCGCCTGTGTAATTGTAACCAAGGCTCTCACATAAGATGAGGGCACTGAAGTACCAAATGACCTTTCAAGCCCAGCCCGAATATCAGGGGGAAGCCAGTTCGAACCACCCCAGTTGTTGGTCAACCAATGAGTGTCGGCAGCAACCATTCTGAAGTAGCCGTCCCAGCAGCCGATGTGGAACCTTCCTAATTCCCTGGTAGCTTGTTGGTGAAGCACTACGCGGTCCTGGCAGTGGCTGATGATGTCGGAGAGAATAGATGGGATATCCGCCGCGCAATTTGATACGATCTGGAGTCCGCGAGTGAACTTTTCCGAGACGTGTTGTTCTGTGGTGCATTCCTGGAGGTAAAAAGTCAAGAACCGGATCTTCTGCTACTTGTTAGCTTCTCAAAGAAATAGCGGGTATGGAACTGACAATATCGGGGGTGGAGGGTGCGGATCGTCGGGCGGGTACATGCTGAAGAGGTGTTTGCAGAGCGGGTGCAACTGGAGACTGAACGATGGACGTGATGAGCTGTCGTCGCGGACGAGAAGTTGGCTGATCGTCTGTTGATTGAGAGTTCATCTCAGCAGCTCGAGCGGCTCTCGTGACTCTCTTCATCTTGTCAGAAAAGAAGTCGGATTGAAATGTATTGATGAAGATGGACATCAGAAGGCAAAGGCGAAGGCTGCAAGGCCCAGGTTGTATGCTCCTGCCTTGCGTAACAAACAAATCAATAGAAAAGTGGAGCAATGAACTTGAGAAAGTGGTAACACAGAAAGAGCCGCTCAGCTGGAAACTGTCAGTGGCCCTATAGAATACTTGAGCTTTAATCCCGCATCAGGTATATCGATTCCTATGAGTTTTTGGATCAAGAAGGTGCACAAAAAGAGAGGTTAATTTCTGAGCGAAATCACTTGCGTGTTTGATAAAGTAAATATTATGATCGCGGCAGAGATGGCACAACTTGGCTAACCCAGCCAATAATCTGCGGTGACCCAAAACTGATCTTGCAGCCAGTTAAAGTTGCTTCAACTCTGGTTTGCCGGTCCACAGCACTGCCTGACACTGACCAAGGCCCATACCCAACCACCTCACTGCCAGCTCTCCAAACCTCCTCTACAGCCTTCGTTTGGCCCTTCAACTCAATCGTTGTATTAGCAGCAATGAGAAATGAGATCGGATAAGCAGGAAAAGCCCATTCACTGCCCCACTCCTCTTCCTGGGCCTCGAGCATCTCGTGAATGCGACTTGGGCCAGGGCTAACTTTGACTCCTCTTTGAACCTCGAGATCCGTGTCGCTGAAGAGCTCGCTGTGCAGCCATGGGCGGCTAATGTTGACGACGAGGGCAGAAAATGAAATGGTGACATCGCAAGATGCCATCTCTTGGCGCAGTTCCTCAGGCAAGTTAGCATCTCCCAAGGTCCAGAGGCCATAGCTGGCAGTTCCACTTCCGTGAGTCTGTACATCTGTTGCAGAGTAGGACAGCGTGACTTTACTCCATGCAATTTCGTCACTGCCGTTCAGCTGCCCAAGATCATTGCCACGCCACTCCGCGGCCTTAGCTTTACAGGCCATAGCCCAGGCCTTGGGCATGAGACTGACCCCGTATACCTCTCCATCTCCACTTGGATCGTCTATCGCAGAATTCCTCATCGCTTCCTTGCTGTTTTCGACGCGCCCCATGGAATCCACCTGGACCACGCCAAAGATCATATCAACCTCAATCTTCTTTCCATTGACAACCCAGTCCATCCATGCAGCTTGAATAGCATCCTTGTAGGACTTTGCTTCACTCTTCATCCAGTTATCAAAATATTTCTCTCGCTTTTCGACGTAGTCCTTGGTCCCCTCTTCAAAAGCATTTTCTGCATTACGAGCAGCATTGATCTTTGCCTGTTCCCAAGCCTGCTGCCGCTCAACCCACTTCATCTCCTTGTCGCGATAAACGTCAATGATTGTCTTTGAGGTTCCAGGTACTTTCTTTTTGAGAAGCTCCATTGACTTTGCGTAGTCCAGCTTTCCACGGCTGGGGATGCCTGGGCTGGGTGTGAATACCGGGTTTGCGGGAATTAAACTGTCGATGGCGCGAGCATAACTCTGTGCGACACTCTTTCTTTCGATGCCGACCTATGATGCGTTAGCACTGAGGTTAGGGTGAGATAGGGCTCTGCGTACAGCGCATTTGGCTATCGGCATCATTCGGTCAACTAAGCTGGCTTCAGCCTGTCTGACATTTGCTGGGGGCAAACCATGTTTGGTTTCATCATATACAAATGAGCCGCCGTGATTCGATTCGGTCAGATTAATCTCAGTACCAGGGACGGTGATGGTGAGGTACTGCTCTTGGCCGATAGGTAGAGATGCGGAGATAGCATCTCTAACCCGTGCGCTCACGCTCGCAATGGAGGAGAAAGTCTCTCTGGGAAGTTTGTCAAGATTGATAGCCATAGTATTTCGAAGGCAGGTGGAAGTCAAAGTCTAGATAAGGCCTCGTAGTTAAATCAGTGTCGGAGGGAATGCGATGATAAATCCTCGCGCTTTTAGGCCTTGTGTCGCTTGCTCCCACTGTTTGATAGACTTCAGCAAGCCACATTTTACCCAACTGCGGGCCTGACATGGAGACAACGAAATACAATTCTTGGTGACAAAAACTTTCAGGCGCATTCGGCGTAAACTTAGTGGACTCCTGGGCCCGTATTTCTGGCACCTCAATTCACTGTGCGAAGTTTTCTTGCTCTATGTGAGCAGTTCAATCGATAGCGTGATGTATCAAGTGGGCTGACAGACCAGGAATGGTAAAGGCGATTGATAGTTTGCTGCAGGTTTTAGGTACAACAGACCAATGGAACTCCGTCTGATTGTGGGATGGCCAAGTCACCTTGACGATATCGCTCGTGCGCTGAAAGAGAGGAAGTAAGCATGCGAAAGGTGCGTGCGTAATGGGGCAAAAATAAAAAGTTCATTCACTCCGTATAGACAGAGTTGAAGCTTGCGGCAAAAACCTAAGACTGCGGTTTGTGTGGATCGAACACACGACCTTCAGATATCAATGGATTGAAGTTTGACTTCAGTCTGACGCTCTCCCAACTGAGCTAAACCCGCTGACTAATAATTCTTCTTTTCATCATCGTAGACATAGTCGCAGCATCGGCAAGACGTACGTACAGTATGCTTTCTCTGTATCTGCGATTAAACCCAATTGTATATTGAACTGAGAAGCGAGTTTCGGCTTGTTCTTTACATAGCTGACATACTGCGTACAGTGAATTCTTACAGAGTTTTGTATTAAAGTTCGTAGACCTAGTAGGCAATGGTTATATCATGCGCCTCGCTTCGCTCTGTGTGTCTTTGAGTTCTCTAAACCTAACCTTGGAGCAACTACAGGAAATATACTTCAAGAACATGATTAACTTAATCTCTATCGTGTGAGTAAGCGGGCTTGTCACACTGAAAGAAAATATTCAAACCTCCCGTTGCCCTGCGCGGCTGTGCCGCCTCACTCTTTTTTCCTCTTCTAGATACCTCGCTTTCCTATTTATGCATACCATGTATACTGTTCCCGAGGCCTTGGCAATATCGCTTTGCTTCCCACTTTTTGTGTTATATTTCGTGGTATGTATCACGGCAGATTTATGTAGAAAACTGATGAGTATGAAAGTAGGTCCTGTATAGCAATGTTATAACTGACTACAGTCGTAGGTGAGATTCGCCGAATCACCAGGCGGAGAAACATACCCGAAAATGAAACAGGTGCGAGGATATGCTCACGAGAGATTTCTAATTACTGATTAATGTTGACTAGAGTATAAAGAATCGATGAGGAGGGCGGACGCCGACACAAACAACAAGGAATCTGTAATTGAACTAAGCCTCTGGAAGAGACCCCCTTCTTCAACAGTCGGGAACGGTCTCCCTCATCAGGCACAGCTTATCCACGACCACGTTCCTCTCAGCTCTGTCGATACTTCTGGGCTGCAGAGACTCCCCGATGAAATATTGTCGATGATCATCTCCTGGCTCTCGAAAGGGGATAGCGAAGGCGGTCTTGCTTTCTTTGCCTTGCGGCAGGTTTCTCGGCAGTTCCGACGCTTGACAGGAGGCGCTGAGTTCCAAGACCACTATTTCTCAACCCGGCATTGCTGCCGGTGGTGCTCTGGCGGCTTTGAAGATTTGTCGAGTCCTGGAAGAGATCCGTGGCAGGTACGCCATTGCTTCGAGTACAACGTGCCGTTCCCGGATTTGAAGGCTAAAGTTGGGAAGCTGATGCGAAAGGACTACGCTTGCAAAACTTGCCAGAGGGTTAGAAAAATACGCTCTAAGTGGGAAGATCCTGTCACTTGCAAGTTTCAAACGCCCTTCCCCCGCTCGCGGTCGTCATGGTCAAAGTGCGACCCCTGTGGCGTTGAGCATCCTGACGAGTGTTTTGCCAAATGGCAGCGCGTCAAGCCCAAGAGTGTCTGCATTGGGAGACAAGGCCATATCAGGCTTTGTGCTCATGAAACACTGACCTGGGACGATATAAAGAGCCGCATCGACGAGGGGCAGGATGGAGAAGGGCGGATATTGGTGGGGAACTGTGACCATGAGGATCACTCTGAACCTTGTAGCGAAGGTAAAGGTCCGCAGGCGTTTGCCACGAAACTTCCAGCGGGTATGACTGTGATTCTTATCTTCTGGAGAGGACACTCTGGCGGCGACCCATCCGTCTTTCATCCGAGTGGCTATTTGTATAAGACAAAACTTAGGGAGGCCATTCAGAACATTCGGTCACAGGGGGGCAGCTACATGGTCCCACAACTAGGAGTGAACGCGCTGGCCGAATGGGATTCTATCGCCGAAATCGATGGATCAGAGTCTATCTCACCAGACCTGATCAAGCTTCGCGGTGGCTGGGCATCTCAAGACCCAGGTCGCCCTCACGCCTGCAGCCCATTCCGGACCTTGAAGATGGCTTGCGGTCATTGCGAGAAATCAAAGGGCTGCATCGTTATGACCTATCTCAGAAGGATATGCTTTGACATGCCAGAGGCAAGTGGAGGAGGTCTGCCCCATGATTGGTTTCACGCCATGGATACAGCCTCTTACGAGTATTCTGGTCACTGTGGTGTCCCTGAGACTTGTCGTCATACGAGCTGTCGTTATCACTACGGCGAGGAGATGTTGACTAGCTATCCTGTGCTCAATAAGGCTGCGCCTGTAAGAAAGTCGGATATGGAATAAGGGTCCCGCCGTCCAGATTGATTCAGGATGGCTCGTCACCTAGTGCGAAAGGATCCAAGTTCATTAGATGATGCTCTGCGCGAATGCAAAGATTTCTGTGGTCAGGATATTAAGCCTATCCTGGCCCGTGAAGGTGATAAAAAATAAAATCTGCTTTATTGCATATACATGGATAATTGAACCCCACTCTAGTCCGTGAATTTATTAACGCTGTTTGCAATATCTCTTGGCCTTTTGCTTTCCTTGTGAAAAGGAACGATTGGCTTCGCCTGGCATAATAGAATAATTGAGCACTCAAGAAAGGTAACTGTCCCAGTTCTCAGTCACCTCCACCTTGCAGTCCTGAGATTAAAGAAGATACTAAGATTGTAGATGGACACAAATCCACAAGACACAGAGCTGCTAGAGCAGCTATTCCTTGACATCCCAATAAGCGATGTCCTTCATCCTAGGGAGGGAGGTCCAGTCTTCGAGCCCTGGGCGAGTGACTACGTGAATGCCATTCGCGAGTCCAGATTCGGCGACGCAATCTGGGCGCGGTACCAAATGCTCGGACAGACAGTTAATGGGTTGTGCAGAGGGAAGACCATCATTGAGAGGATTACTGAAGATGCGATGGGCTACAAGAAATACTCATCCGAATTCTACGATGAGGCCGTCGCCTTTTACCGGGCTAACAACAGCAGCTCCGACGGCCATCCCGAGATAATTGAGATTATCTTGCGGGTCGACACCGAAGACCTTACCGGGAAGCATATCCCTGAGGACGGCTAAAATCTCATTTACTTGCTCGCTTGGGGGAGAGTGCTGTTGGTTGTTTGCCTGTATCTGAGTCATATCTTCACGATGCGTTATCTGTGGGTTTGCATGTTGTGATCGGCTAAGACGGCTTGCTCGGAACCCTCGGCTGTAGATACACTGACACTTCAAGAACTTTAATCCTAACTTTTTATCGTATCACTTTATTTATTATGTCCCACTCTACCACCAGGCCAAACATCTTCAGCACTATGTCTAGAAAGAGCGCGAGCTTCATAAGTCCCGATCGACATCATTATATACTCAAGCGCTGAGTGACCCTGACTCCCAGAATTATATGGTAAGAAGATACGATAAACAGCAGCAGCATGACTTACCTATTCATACTGGCCGACTCGTATTCAGGCTAGGCAGGTGGCCTCGACATGCCTGGGCTGAGTGTTGGTCGATGCATAGCGGGGCCCAAACGCATTGCAGAGTATCCAATCCTCGTCAATGGGAGATGTTTTGACCTCCACTGGAGAGTAAGGGTAGTTAAATAGCGCTCGGGGATCACTGTGTCGGGCTAGTACATATAGAACCGACACAACCAACATGCATAACACGGCAAAGTCGGGAGAGAAACTTACCACCAGCTGAAATACCTGAAAGAAGTAAGGAAAGTAGTACTGGAATCAGATTTGACGTTTTCTATAAAATCCGAATGGCTGGCTCCTGTCAATAATCAGAGTTCCCAGGGAAACAACTTCAAGACTTAGATTCACAGACTCTGACATCCAACATGATCATCACTTCCATCTTCTTGTTCTCAACTTTGTTCATCTTCACAGGCTCCGCAAAGGTAGCTGCAAGTACAGATGAAACACAACTACTTGAACAGCTATTCCTTGATTTGACCATCGATGAAGTTGTCAATCGATTGCGCGGCTTGACAGTCAATGAACCGTGGGCCACTGAGTATGTCACTGCTATTCGGGAGAAAAGATTTGGCGATGCCATCTGGGCACGACACCACGTTACCGGCGCTGTCCAGAATGGCACGTTCTCTGAGGTGAACCAGACTATCTTTCAAGCAATCGAGAACGATGCCATCGGATATAGAACCTACTATCCTGAGCAATACTCGGAAGCTTTAGCCATTTACGCCAACACAAGTAATGCCGATACGCGCACCGACATTCTGAACCTCATATCAAATGTCAAGGCTGAAACAGTCTCAAAAATGGAAAAGCGCGTGACATACGGCATCAAGTGCAGCGCGGATCACCTCGCCTACAGATCGAGCTGTTATCGTCTTCTCGAACTCATGTCCCAAGCAAAGACTTATATTGGAAACACGAGACGTGTATATACCTATATGTCGTGCAATTTGAGGGTCGGTCCGTACGGTGGTGGAACCCCGGATGTCACGCATCATACGGCTCATCTTGTGGCCCGCCTGATTGAAGAGCAATGTAGTCGATGCCCAGCACACTGCGATGCAGTCAAGGTGTCGGGATTTTCGCCGAGGAACTCTGGACATCGGAAAATCTGCCTTAGCAGTAAGGATGATGGCTGCCGTTGAGTATATATACTGAGAGTCTGAGACCAATGAGAGAATAAACATTTTAGACTGACCTGCTTCTACTTTGACATTTGTTTCAATCTATGTGCCAGCCATTCCCCAGCCGTATACACCTTTTCTTCACCAACCTTACCGCCGACAGCAATGACAGGTTCGTTCTTGTAGTGCTCAACAGGCTCCATTAAAACATCATCACCCGGCCTAACAAAATACACTAGACTGTACCTATCCAGTCGTCCCGACGGTCCAGGCAACGGCAACACACGATGTTTTCCCGACTTGAGACGTCCATTGCTGAACTTGACCATCGCATCGCCGAGATTGATGATAGCATGTCCTGGCAAAGGCTTGACAAATGCCCATTCTCCTTGCTTGGCTGGATCGTGAGATTGTATCTGTAGGCCGCCAACCCAATTGAACAGTACGGTGATGCTGCCAAAGTCTGTATGGGAGGCTAGACCAATTCTACTACCGTCTGCAGAGTCGCAACCTGGCATCTTGGTCATTCTGATATGATCTCCAGAGATTGAAGAAATCTTGTTTCTCTTGGCAAACTCATCGGACGGTAGGTCGAGTTGTACCGCCAAGATGCGAAGGATCATAAGACCCAACGAGTGACAATTCTCAGCAAACTTCCCCAAGTCTGTCCAATGGTTGGTGATCTCTGCAGGATAATTTCGCGACACAGAGTTTCCCAATAAATGATCTTTGCTCACGTTGAAGAACTCTGTTGTATCAGGTCGTGCATCTTTATCAGTCTGCTTAACTGCCCCGGCGGGTTTGTAGCCGAACATTTGTTTGCCTCGCTCAGCGAGACACTCCATCTTCTGGTCGAGAGGGATGTTGAGAGCGCGTTTCGAGATAGCGAGGACATCTTCGGTGTCGTTCAGAAGAGATTGCCCCGCGGGGTCATCGGTGAGGTCAAGATAAAAGAAGCCATCTGATTGAGAAGCTTTGAGGACTTTGATCATCTCATTCTCATCAGAGCATTTGAGCTTGGAGTATGAGATTCGGGCGATTGGCACTGTAGGCACATCATCCGGGAATGGAGGAATGGTGTTGTCAAGACTGCCCATGGTGGTAGTTAGTTTCTTGTAAAATATATGATGAAATAATTTGAGGCCTTGAAACTCTCGATTGAAGCTGGCTGCTTCGACTGTTAAGTATTGAGAGGCTATTGTTAGTGCGCGGGAAGATCCATGAGACAATGACGCCACTCAGCATATATACAGTCAAAGCGCAACGACATGGAAAGCTCCGCCTCTCGGCAGTTTACTGATTGGAGAATAGAACGAGGGGAGATGTATGCTACGTCGCATGCCAAGAAAATAAATACTACGTCGAAGCAGCTAGTTTTGGTACTGGCGGTAAGAGAGAGGATAGGTGTCAATTGACTTGGGTTGTCATCTGTGCCCCCCGAGTGGTTCTGACTTCCTAGTCACCTAAGTTTAGGATCTTTATCATAAACATTGATGAGACTTAGGTAAGTTTAGGGTCCAATATCCCTGAGCTCGTGAGTCAATAAGTGGACTTTTAGATGAGTTGAGGCAAGGTCATCTGTCATGGTTGTGAGGTTGTCGTCCATCGTTGCCCGTCCGTATGGCATGGCTTCATCGTCGGAGCAAATGACAGTCGCTGTGTATTTATTCTATGTTTCGTAATATTTATCCAACTCCATCATTCTATCCAACACCAACCTTCTATTCTTCATCATCATCTAAATCCCCTCCAATGACATTCAAATACAACTGCTCCTGCTTCTTAACCGCCTCCACAATCTCCTTCGGAACCGGATCCTCATCAACCAAAACAATCAACTCCTTCAATTTCCTACAACTAAAATGCATATTCTCAATAGCACTGACAAACAGATCCGTAACTTCTTCATCCGTACCCAACGGATTAAAAAACTCTAATGTTTCTAGTTCAGGCGGCAGTCCAACAGAGTGCAGCCGTGGCTTCTTTGTAGTCTTTCCAAAAAGCTGGTAGTCCCAGTTCAGGCGGAGTGTTTTTAGCGCGGTGAACTCGCGGAGGGCGAGGGGCCGTGCGCTGGCGAGCATGGGGAAGTCGATGGTGATGGTTTCTAAGGAGTGGCATTGTTCTTTGAGGGAGAGGATGTAGTCGCGGATGCTGGCTGAGCTTTCTTCCAGTTCGGGCTCGGGCTCTTCTCTTTGGGTGAGGACGAATTCTTTGAGGGCTTCGGGGAACATGAGCACGTCTGAGAGCGCGTCGTCGTTGATGTCGCATTCTATCAGGTGGAGTTTGCTGAGCGCTGTGTTGTGCGGTCGCTCGATTAGCTCGAAGCCTCTGTCGTCTAGCTTTGCTCGCTTGATGACCAGTGTTTCGAGGGTTGGGTGTGTGAAGATGTGGATGTTCTCTTGGAGATCCCAGTACTGATCGGCCTCATCCTGGTAGAACAGGGTACAGGATTGCAGACAAGCGAGATCGAAGGGTCCGTTGAAGAGATTTCCTATACTGTGCAGAAGACCGACCGGTACTGCGATATCCAAAGTTTTGAGATTCGACATTGTTGAGATTGTATGCGACACGGAATTGGTTGGCTCTAGCGTGTCGGAGATGAGACGTGTTAACTCTGAAGCCGGATACGCCAGCTTAACCCCCTCAATAGCAGATCCGCGCCTCGGCCGTCGATTAAGCGATTGACTAAAGATGAGATGAAGTTCCGGTTTAAGCCACTGAACCGTATTATACAGCACCGCATCCGCAAGGGCATGATAGCGCTTGTTCAGCCGCGACACGCTGCAGAGGTCATGCTTGGGGAGTATTTCGAGTATCGACACGAGAATCTCATCGGTGAGGCGCGCGAGTGTATCGCAGTGAGCGCCATGATGAAGAGGAATGGCGACCATGTCTGAAAAGTCGGGTAAAGATAGTGAGGAGAGATGTGATACGATGTTTAGAGTGGTGTGTTGTGCTCTCGAGGTTGGAGCGATTAGCGCGTCTAGTGACGTAGCGGATTGAGCCATTTTATGTGGAACCGTATGGGGTAAGCCGGGTTATGTAAGCGAGAATTGGTGAGGCTTGGCGAGGTTAGGGCGATCAAGACAGATTTCAGAATGCGGAGAGAGGAGCACAGACGCGGGTCATGCCGGGGTAGAAAGTATTTATAGATTCAGGGAGAGATTATGTACGAGAAAGGAATTTATTCTGTGTCTGTGGCCAAGATATAGATGCCTGGAATGAGTCAGACACAAGGTTTGTCATTCACCGAGCATGATAAAGGATGGAAGGCTAAAATGTCAGTTGCGAAATGTTAAATTGAGCACCGTGAATGTTGATGCGAGTTTGGCGCGAGACCAGGTGACATTGCGTCGCTGCGAGTGGAATGAACTTTGACGCGCTGCTACGCCATATCGAATTCGTCCTTTGCCCAGCATCGAATACAAAGATAACCAAGACTGCAGAAAATCGTTTATTTAAGCTTATTAATCGGTGGAAAACCTCGATGTTGGGGTCCCATTGCATTTGTTTTGACTACCCTGGAGAGCTTGACGATCAACCAGATGTTTTTTTTAGAGGAAAGGGCCGTGATTTTGGCGATGGCTCCATCAAGTCTCGTGACCTTGCCTCGCAAAAAAGGCTTTCACGACTCAGAAAGTTCATATGCGCTTGAAATTCATTCTCGCTTATGAATCTGGTTCATTAAGGGAAACCGCTTGGCATCGCCATGTTCACCAATCAATCTATCACAATCAGCACGTGGAAACCTCGCGCCTCATCAGCTTGCTTGGCAAATCGTTCGCTTAAAAGGTTTAATCAGGGTAAACCCATTAAAATAAAATGTTATCGCCTTGTTCCTTCTTCTGCAAACTTAATCATGGGTGAACGCGTTCATGCCACAATACGATGGGTTGAGGCGTCAGTCAAAGCCTCACCTTACATCTGGAGTGCAGCTGGTCTCACATTTCTTCTCAGCGTGCAAGTACTCTTGGCGGTAGCTATTCTTCATGGAGATGAGGCCACCGTGAGGAGACAATTGATCTCTTTACAACGTATCGATAGCGACAACGACGCAGCGTCGACTGAGACGGAGATAAATGGTACCGAAAAGAAGAAGTCCACTAGCCGATCAGCAAACCAAGTCGTTGAACTTTCTCCCATCGCTTCATGCGCAACTATCAAAGTCAAATCAAACCAGAATCTTGATGACCAAGATAGATACAACAACTGCTACATATTTGCTATCGACTCCCACCAAGCAGACGACCAGGGCTTCGCAATCTGGAAATCTCTGGATCAACAGACCAAACCTACATTATCGCAAATCAAGTCCGAATTATGGCTCCCAAAACCCAATGCCGACAAAAGCGATTCTTTGGTTCAGGCCGGTGGCTGTATCGTCATGTCATTCGCTGACCCTGCGGTGCCATCTTGGCTGGATCAGATCGCTGGAATAATTGACAAGAGTTTGAAGTCCCCTCAAGTTGCTTGCATTCTGCCACTGCAGTTTTCGCTTGAGGATATTGATCAGAATAAGCTCGTTATGAGGCCATTCGAGGCTGATGGGGAGGATGTGAAGGGCTTGGATCTGGAGAAGTTTCCTGCGTTTTCGGATATTTTGCCGAAGTTGAGACTTTTCCTTGGGTATTCCGAGCAGCAAGGCATCACGATCTTCAAGCGAGCATAAAATTAACCCTAACCCTAGGCCAATATATTCTGTATCTTCTAGACTCATTTTAAGGCGAGCTTCTGCCGATAGCTGGAAATATCACGTTGTAATCGTCCCTCTGCCAGATCTGATGCAGCATTACTCCCCCAAACCCCATCAGTGAACCGATATTGTCGTAAAATATATATGGCCTGCTGTCTCAAGTCCCAATCCTCGCTGGTGACGGCGACAAAGTAGAGTGCTTCGACAAGGCCGTTTGCCAGATAAAATCCGGCTTGGGCTGGCCGGAGGCCGAGGTCATGGATTAGCTGGAGGGCGAGATCTAGAATGGTTTTGCAATTTCTATCGACGGTGCTTTCTGCATTACCGCTTGTGTTGGCTGCCAGATGGAGAGTAACTTCGACCATTATGCGCCTCATTCTGAGAGCAGTCACATGCTTCTCCTCTTCTTGAGATATAACGTGTAGGCTCTCAAACCGCCAGTCCCAAAGCTTGAGGGAGTACTCGGTGGACAGAATTGAGGCCTCGCTATTTGAAGGCTGAAGTAATTGGGCGTGTATCGCATCGAGCTGGCGTAATAATGTGCACACGGACGGGGTATCAGAAATACCCTGCAAAGCTACTTGAGAGCGACTGCTCCAGCAACGGGACGTGTTGTCGGTTGTTGAGATGACGCGAGTCTGTGTGTCTAATCTCATATACAACCCCAGTATATCCGTCATCATATGTTGCCCTTGACCTCTCAAATCACCCCATTCATGAATGAGCGCCAGGCCATTTCTCAGATGAACGAGAGCTTCCTGGCGAAGCCCTTGCAAGGAGCAAAGGTACGTGAACAAGAAGTTCGCAACCAAGGCAGCCAGCTTCGCAGATGCAGAAAGCACTTTAGCATCCTGGAAGCAGGCGGAGAGTGATTTGATAGCCTTTTGGTACTGCGAAAAGATAAACACATCGCAGCTTGCAGACTTTATGCCAAGGAGGATAGACTTCTGGTATGCCGACGCGAGTGCTGCCAAGGCATGTCGGACGGGCGTGTATGTATCTGACTTGTGTAGTACATCGTATGTCCAGAAGTGAGCGTCGAAAGAAGAGGCGATGAGTGTTGCGATTCTGGTTCGGAATTGGTAGATGGCTTGACTTTCGGGATCACTACCTCCAGAAACTATCGGTTGACGTTGAACACTACCGCTCTGGTCTAGGGCAGCGAGATCATAGCCATCGCACTTGCGGCCGGTAGAAGTACACTGATGGCAGCTTGGCTTGTCTTCATCACATTTGACTCGACGAATGCTGTCATGGTTAGGTACTAGCTGTTGTTGCAAGGGTCGTCACTAACCGACAGGTGATACATCCTGTTTTTCCCTTCGTAGCGTATCTTTTCTTCCGGGAACCTGGTGTCTTCATGGTAGTAAACCCTTTGAGGATCTGAGAAAAATGAGTAAATCAGCTCATCCTAAGGCTGGAGAGGTGAAGGATTGCGATATGACTGCACGACAAGTATTACTAATGGGACTGTTGTCGCATTGTGGAGTCTCATCCTTGCGGCCCATTGGTCACCTCGTTCAATTTAATGCGCTAGTCCCAGAGTGTTAAGCCGAGAGTCGTGTCTTCGATGGATGGATGATCTTTTGATATGAAGACTGACGATCAAGACATGATTGGTAATACCATGATAGAGATTTCTGGACAGGGGCAGTCCAAGATGACTTTTGTGTAGTGACTTTGGGATATAAATCTGGTCTCCTCCGCCATGATGGTGATTGTCTGCATCAAACTTCCCAACCTCAAGAAAACGCCATCTCAATCATACCATTCGCCTTAGAAAATGTCATTTCAGAAGATAATCCCATTATACCCTAATGTGGCACCCGTGCCCGGGACACCACTTGTCGAAAATAAAGTCAACTCGACCCTCTTCTCCCCTCTCCAAGTCCGAGGTCTTACCCTCCAAAACCGCATCATCGTCTCTCCCATGGGAATGTTCAGTGCCAACGATGGACATCTGACAGACTTCCATCTCGTACATTATGGTTCCTTCGCCACTAGAGGTGCCGCGCTAGTCATCGTCGAAGCTACAGCTGTAGCTCCCAATGCTCGTGTTTCAACTGGAGATTCAGGTCTTTGGAAGGATAGCCAGATTGCACCTTTAAAGCGGGTAGTTGACTACATTCATAGTCAAGGACAGAAGGCAGGTATTCAGCTCTGTCATTCTGGTCCCAAGGGTTCCATGCTTCCGCCGTGGCTTGCTAAAGGCGACCCGATGGCGCATTTCCCGCTTGCAAATGAGGAAGTTGGTGGATGGCCGGATGACGTCTGGGCGCCGAGTGCGATTCGCCACGGCTCTGGCTATCCTATGCCGAAAGAGATGGGACACAAGCAAATCGATCTTGCGGTTGAGCAGTTTGCTAGTGCCGCTAGAAGAGCTGCTGAAGCTGGCGTTGGTAAGTCTTTTGTCCCCAGTCACTGGTTAGTGGCTAACTGTAACAGACTTGATCGAACTCCACGGCGCCCACGGATACTTGATCAACGCCTTCCTCTCCCCTCTGACGAACCGTCGAACGGACGAATATGGCGGCTCTTTCGAGAACAGAACTCGCTTCTTGTTCCGTGTCCTGAAAGCCGTCCGGGATGCCATACCGGAAAATATTGTTCTCTCGTTGCGCATCTCCGCCGTTGAGTGGATGGAGTGGAGTGGCCACGACTGTTGGACACTTGAGGAATCCGTACAGTTAGCCAAGCTTCTTCCTGAGGCCGGGGTGGACATTCTTGATGTCTCATCTGGTGGCAACCATAATGACCAAAAGATCGACATTCATCCGTATTATCAGATCGATCTGGCATACCAGATACGCCAAGCCATCAAAGCCGATGGTGTTGACCTGCTGATAGCCGCAGTGGGGTTCATCGATAACCCTACCATGGCTGAGAGTGTCGTTCGTGGTAATGGTGGTGCGGTAGAACAGAAGACGAACGGAACAAACGGAGACGCTGAGCGGGGAAAGTATGAGGAGGCCCAGGCGGATTTGG
The DNA here is from genome assembly GCA_013395995.1 of Fusarium pseudoanthophilum. NCBI lineage: Eukaryota > Fungi > Ascomycota > Sordariomycetes > Hypocreales > Nectriaceae > Fusarium > Fusarium pseudoanthophilum. Next base: position 6,131 of record JAAOAR010000417.1, on the reverse strand, counting down.
TCATGGTTGGGAGGCAATTCCTACGGGACGCAGGGTTTGTACTTACAGCTGCCAAGTGTTTGGGCGTGAAAGTCCAGTGGCCCCTCCAGTACTCTAAAGGGAAGTGAGGAGACGTCTTGATAATCTATTTGGTGCACATGACTACGAGGACTCATATAATTCGTGACGAAATAAAATTTAATTGATCAAGAGCTTTCACAATGTTGAACAAATGCAAGGCAAAAACCCAGAATCTTCAATCCGGCTGGCCAGGCCGGATATGAATGAATGGCGCAATCTCATCACATTACTTGAGATTTCCCCTGAGCTTCCACGGTAGTCGCTAACATCCTGGCATCTCTCGCTCAATTGGGAACCTGATAGGTAAGCCAGATTTCCTGATCAGGGCCCCCCCAGAAGACATAAGTCGCCTTATCATACTTGAGCCCACTAGCACTTGATATCTTCTTCAGATGCTGCCCGCCAAACTCATTGCCCAAGTTTCTCTCACCAGTCCAAGAGTACGGGTTCAGTTCGTGGTCAGAGTACCAGTGGCGTATGGCGAGGTCCCAGGCAGAAATCCCATATCACCGACTTCAATGCCGACAGAATGGAACTTTGACCAGGTAGAACCACCATAAAAGGTGCCGTCATTACCTTTTCCATCGAAGAAGAGGTAGAGTTGGTCCTCAAAGGCAACAGCAGAGGGAGAGATGTTGTTCGCGACACCGATATTCCTATCACTGATATCTTGGATGCATTCCCACTTCTAATCTTTCATGGAAGTATAAGGTTAAGCTATAGGCTGCGCGCTGGCACAATTCTCTTGTTTCCGACAACGTTGCCGGACTTCGGTGACGTGACAGCCAACCACCCAATCAACTGCCACAGAGGAATTCTAACCCGGCATCACCGGGCTTAAGGAGTCCCAGAAAAGGAAAACCTTAGGCTGAAATCCAGTGAGGTCTAGTGATCAGTCAATAGTGTCTGTTGAAATCAATAGCGTCTTACAACAAAGCACGACGCTAGGATAAAAATTCAGGGGTTCACAATTTTAATTATGCAAGGCACAGCAGCTAAACGCCTCCAATGTCTCAATACAGTTACTCCCGATCCACATTCAGTACTCTACCCAATCTCAGCGCTACGCTAGATACAGTCGACCAGACTATTGATCCTTCACGAGCTCACTAAAAGCAATTCAGCTGGCCAACAGTTACGGTTAATGACCGATTTAGAATCGTGTTGTCTAATAGACCAAAGCGGTGCGACTTGGCGTGATATGGGGGTTTTTCTCCGACTTTCCCGCGGAGGTTATATGTCCTGTGGCTGCTCCCTTGTCAAGCCATCTTTCTGGCACTGCAACCCATTGTTCACCAAGTCGTGAACTAGTCACTCGTTTAATAGTCACTCTTTTAAAATGGTGTCGCTCAAGACTCTTGGAGTCGCTTATGCGGCCGCGAATATCCTGGGAGTCAACGCGGGTCTATGTCGCCCCTCGACCAGGACTTCGTTGAGCGCCTCGGTCACCCAAACCAAGACGTCTGCTCCCGTTGTCTCGACTTCTGCATCTGGTAGTAGCATTGCCACATCGGCATCTACGGACAAAGCATCTTCGTCTGAGGAGACAACTGCTACGAACCCTACGACATCTGGAACTCAATCTGTGTCTAGCAGTGAAACTGTCATTTCCTCAAGCAACCCGACAACCTTGATTGTCTCAACTACCCAGACCTCGAGTAGTCACACGATCTCTGTCGACCTCACTACATCTGGTAGCCTTTCCTCAAGCGATGCTGTGTCCTCTGCCGAGTCCACGACCTCTGGTGCTTCAACCTCGTCTACTGAGACATCAGCATCCGTCGAGTCCACAACATCAGGTGTCCCGACTACTACTGCTGAGTCCTTGGCCTCTAGTGGCGTGACCTCCTCCGAAGCTACTACGTCTGATGAGTCCACGACCGCTGCTGATACTACGACAACTGCCAACCCTACCACCACCGCCGACGCCACGACAACCTCGTCAGAGCCTACAACCACAACCTCGGTCTGTGTTGAGCCCACCGAATTGCTCAGGCGGCCTGGCTTCGAAGATCCAGGTGTTGGAGATGTCTGGGGATTCTACTGGGACGGTGGCGATGTTGAATACGCCCCGGATCAAGCTCGAAATGGCGATTACATAGGGTACGTTGTCATTGTCACTTTATTGGAACCGCAAGCTAATCTAAAAAAGTGTTCTACCTGTCCCTGACGGAGAAGAACGACGTATGGAGCAGCGTGTTCACGTAACTCCTGGAAGAGAGTATACCATCAGCTTCTGGTATGCTGTCGCAAACCCTCCATCAGTCAGCACCCAATGCACCGTTTTTGCAACTTTCGACTACTACACTACATTGAAGCAGGTGTCGCTTCCATCTGACTCCGAATACCACCAGTACACTTCAAGCTTCATTGCACAGGATAACCTGGACCCGGCTATCGAGATTGGCGTTTCTTGCCCAGGTGTAGGCAATGGGTACACAGCTAATGTTGACATCGATGATGCTTCAGTCATGGACTCTAACAACGAGTGTGATGCTACTCCCGTGGACCCCAACGATCCCCCAAAGTCTACGCTCCTTGTTCCCGCTGAGCCAGAGACACCCCACTGCCCTATCAACCTGATCCAAGTCCCTGGTTTTGAGGCTGATGTGGAAGATCAGGCCTGGGCCTACGACGGCAGGGGCGACTTTTTACACGACCAATCCAATGCCAGAACTGGAGAGTGGGAGGCGTATGTTCCCACAAAACGTTTCCAATCTCGGATTATTTGAACTAACAGGTCACAGACTTTTCCCCAGTGGAACTGCGAACGACGCCATCGTCCTCCAGCAAAATATCGATGCATCACAGCTAGTAGCGAACGAGCTCTACGATTACCATTTCTTCTGGAAGCCCAAGACTCTGCCGGATGCCGGAGAGTGCTATATCTACGCTGGCTATAACGATCTAGGATTCCAGGCTCGAACTCTCGACTTTGGGGCAACTTCGTCGACTGGCTACACTATCTACTCGGTTCGCTTCGCAATGCCGGCCGGAAACATGCTAATGCAGATTGTCTTCTATTGCGATTATGAGGATGATAACACACAGCTTGGATCAGTGTACGTCGATGATACGGCGCTGATTAGGGTCAGTGGCTGCGAGGCATATCCCGTGACTGGGGCCCTAATTGAGAACCCCAGCTTTGAGATCCAAGCTACTGATGATAGTACTTATGCTTGGTTTGGCACAAACGGCATGAAGATCAGAGCTGGAAGTACAGCCGATGGCCCCTCACCTAACACTGGCGACAACTTCCTGTGAGTATCTTGAACCTTGATTCATGTATAGCAATATACTAACTGAGCCTAGATATGTTCAACTGGAATCCACCAAGAAGTCAGCCACACTCACTAAACCACTGGCTAGCTCCCTGAATGCAGGCTCGACGTATAATCTCCAGTTCAACTGGGCTGCTGGATCTGCGTACGTGCCCGGCACTTGCTCATTCAAGATTGTCTTTGGTTCAGTGTCTCAAACTCTCGACCTCGAAGACGGCCAAGTAGCTGCCTATCAGTACCAGTCTTATACCTACAGTTTCACAGCCGGTGACTCGGCTGAGTCCATGTCCATCACTGTTGAGTGCACGGACGCAAGTGGGTTCCCCGACTTCATATTCGACGACTTTTCTCTCCAGGAATTCCAGTGATGGAAGATCCTAATCCTGAGAGCGGCACTATTCATTTCTCCGCGTATTACATATTAACCTTATCCTATTCATGTTCACTATAATGCCTCTAGGCTAGTATATAATATACCTCAAGAACGCCTCGTCATACTTGCTGCCACCGGATGATGCGTGCCAGTGAGTGAGAATGCAGTAGTCCAAGGACATACCTGGGAGCACTAAGCCTTGCTTCAGACTTAATTGTCAGGACCAATTTTGAGACTCAATGGTGAACAGCAGCTTTAGCTCCCACTATATATACCCGGGTCTCGCATCGGGAGAATCTTCAATTGGAGAATTCATAGCTCTAAAAAACCTCGACTGAAATAGAATATTTGACCTAAATACCCCCTGACAGCTTACAAAGATTACGGATCGTGAGAACCTTCAAGATGTGTTACTACTATCAGTTGTCGACTCTCTGTTCGACCTGCCGCCATGTGTACAAGACTAGCAAAACGACTGACACTTGCAATAATTTACCAGAAATGGCGTTGTGGGGAGAGTGCGACGCGGGAGTCATGCAAGTAGAACTCGAGGAGGAGGGAGGAGAATGTAATGAGTGTCGATTGAAACGTGAGGAATTGGAGAGACTGGCCACTATTCAGGAGGAGTAGGTAAAGTTGGCGGAGCTTTGGAGGACGAGCTAAAGGATAAAGTGAATGAGACACCAGGCCTAGTCATATCTATAGCAGAATCAGTAATATGAGCACTTTCCAATCATGCCTAAAGATGATCTGTGAACAGCTAGGCGAACAATCAAAAGTGAATAGAGGCTGTGTTTGGTGAGTTCGTCACTGAACATAATGGACTGTACATTGTATCACTGTTTGATTGAGCAAGAGAGAAATATATAAATAGTCGCCTTGATCCCAATGACCGTCATCGACAGACACCTATCTGTTTAATTTTATCAACATTTGCTACGAAGCATCTACCCAAGAGTTTATACCTCTTGACATTTGCCACCACCACTGAAGCGTCAACGAAAAGGAAAGCCGATCTTTACAAAATGTGTTACCAGACTTTCACCTCACTGCTTTGCAGAACATGCGGAGTCAAATACTCAGGAAGATTCGACATAAACTTGTGTGGAACTGTCAAGGAACAGTCTGATTGGGGGCAATGTGGATCGGCTCGGGTCATGCCTGAGCGAGAGGAAACAGGAAAAGAGGAATGCACCAAGTGTTTGACGAAGACTAGAGATCTTGCAGAAGAGCGGAGACTGCTGGATACTCTATTAGTGGATGATGAAGGTTTGTGGCTTGAGTAGTTCTTCCTGAAACATCCCTACAAACAAAGTCAAATTCACTCACAGGGATCATTGGAAGTGAGGACAGGTACTTGTCTGTATGTATCACCATCATGAAAGTTTCTGGTTAAAATCTTATATCAGGAAAAGAAAAATATCGTGTTCTCATTTATCACTGTGTTCGCAGCCTAAAGCTTAACCTTATGGGCGACAGTCATCCCATAGCTATATGTATCACCGCACTTGTCACAGACCTCATCAAATCACTACGGACACTTCAACAGGGGACTATAAAATACCTCTCGTAGCAACAACAGTACGACCGTCTTTCTCCTTCTAAACTTCAACGAACTCGGAATATCCCCTCAAACTCATACCGCAACCCTCGATTCTGTTTAAAACCAGCAAGACACCATTTACACGATGTGTCGACTTCTTCGCACGTCTATTCAATGCATCTCATGCACAACGGAAATGTCACATCGAATGTTCCTAGACAGGTGCCGCGAAGTCAACGGGCACGGAAAGGACGCAAAATGCTCAATCGGAATATGGAAGGACAATGATAGTGAAAAGGGGAAAGCAGAATGTGATCCATGCCGCATCAAACGTGAGGAAAAGGAGCGGCAGTTGAAGCTTGTCATACGCTAAGAATGCATGCCAGCAGGATGAGCTCATTTGTACATTGGAAATCCTTACGTTGTGGCCTTTGTCACTACGGCCGTCGTCATTTACATATATCTTACAATTATTGAATCTGTCTGGATATTTGGAGATGGGCACTTCTACAGCAGGTATGATACAATCTTTGGCTATCGCGGCCATTCCTCTGAGACTTCCTTCTTACCTATGCCACGTCTTCTAGAGCTCCCCCAGATCAGCGGCCATATCGGGACAAAACGTCACATTGAGTTACAGACCTCACTGGCAGTGAAAAAGACTGCTTATCCATGTCTATAAATGGTTAAACATTGAATCAGTAGATAGGTAGTCAACGCTTCGGCGCATGACTATAAATCCAACTCGGAATAACATTATGTTTAAAATTATCATATATTAATCTTATAAACTTAATTAGCCCTATATTCTCTTAGCTATTAAAGCTTCTAATTACTAGCCTAAATATAACTTACCTTAATAAAAGTATTAATA
>JAAOAR010000416.1:0-14592 GCA_013395995.1 Fusarium pseudoanthophilum | reverse complement strand
TTAACCTTATAGGCCGCCGTCACCCATAGTCGGTCAAAGAGGGGCATCATAACTGTGTTTGGTAATGCAGCTGGAATAGATCACTAACCAGGTCCAGGTATCCGTATGTCGTATGACATTTGCAATGGTTCTCCTACTTGTAGTTAGCTTTTTGAACTGTCCCAGCTGACTTCCCTTCTTTTGATTGAAAGGTGATGAATACAGCTAGTGTACCAATATTGCAGGGGTATTTGCATCAATAGCGCATTTACCAGCTGGCACAGACATGTCACATTGCCCATATCGATGCTTAGCACCTAGTCCGGACCCAAAAGGTATAAATACTTTCATGAAGATACCTAAAGTATGCTGAAGTGTCAAAATACTTCTTCTCTTTCACTTTTTATCTCTTCCTCTCGATCATTCCAAACTCTCAGCATGAATCTGAATCTACATGACCCCAGGGACTGGATGAAATCCCTTCCTGGCGACTTGAGTGTCACTCAAATCTCAATACCGGGAACTCATAATAGCCATGCTATTAAATCCAATGTTGTGGTAGCGTCAAACGGCAACGTGAACTTTGCCGCCCATGCGTTGTACAATCCTGGGATCGTTTCAATGTATGCTGAAATTTATACTACAATCGCCACATGCCAAAGCTTTTCTATGTGGGATCAACTACATTTTGGCGTCCGCTGCTTTGATCTGCGGGTACGCTCGTGGGAAAAGTTTGAGAACGAGGGAGGTCGCTGGGCGTTTGGTCTGTGTCACGGAAGTGCTAGGCTCAAGGAGAGCCTGACACAAGTTCTTGACGGAATGGCGGATTTCCTCAAGAAGTATCCAAGCGAAACATTACTCATTTCTATCAAATGGGACGAGGAAAAGCTGGACGGATCGAAATCTGTTCCAGTTACGCCAGACTGGAACCTTCGCTTCGGCGTATCCGAGATCTGGGATAAACACAATTGGTTCAAGGGAGCATACTGGCCTAAGCTTCACGAAGTACGAGGTCGAGCTATCCTACTCCGTCGATTTTGGAATCCTGATAATGAGTCGCTGGGCATCAACTTCGACAAGCCAAGTTTCTTCGACAACGCGCGCAGCGATGGGCCCGAAGGCAAATGGAAGCAAATGACAGACCCAAGCCGAGGATCGATGACCATCGAAGGGCGCTGGAAATGTGCGCGAGACATGCTCATCGAAGCCAAGGAAGCAGACTTTAACGACGACGTTATGTATTTTGCTTCGACATGCGATGTCTGGCTGGATATGACTGAGAAGAAGCCAAAGTTCTGGACTCCGCTGTACTATTCAGATCAACTATATCAACCTCTTCTCTCATTCATGACTGGAGAGTATAGGTCGCAGAAGAAGGGTAGATACGGTGTAGTTGTTACTGACTTCTGCAACCAGACCATTTCCCAACTCATCTTGGAACAAAACTTTAGCCGTTGATCTCTATACTATGCCGCCTGTTCTGTTTCAAATCACTGGGGATGTTCTTTGCAGTTGATACGTGTGGCGGAGAGCTTATAGTTACAGCACAGAACTTGACTTCAAGGTCCATAGTCTATTATGATTCTATTGCCCTTTGACGTCTATAACCATTTCTATCCTATTCTATTCATCATATCTAAACCTCATTCGTGCTTTTATACCTCACCGCGCTTATCACTGACGTCCTCAAGGTTCTCTGATTGACTCACTTCCCCCTTGACATCAGATCTGAACTGCTGTTCCTCCTGTTTCAATTGCTCTTTGAGGATCTTGTCTGCCTTCCAGATTGGCTTGATCTTGAAGAGTCTGTAAACTTGCTCCAACGGAATTCCACTAGTCTCGGGAATGAGGAAGAAGGCGAAGATGAAGGCAAAGAATGACAGAGTCGCAAAGAACATATAGACACCGTATCCCATTGCAGCAAACATCTGCTCTGTAAATCGCGAGACAAGGAAGTTGAATAGCCAGTTGCTGGCGGTTGTGCAGGCCTGAGCAAGGGATCGGAAACTGGGATCGAAGAATTCCTTGAAACTAGTTAGACGATGAAACAATGGTTTGAGATGCAAGACTTACAGAGTTGATGACCCAGGGCGTACCATTCCACGTAGGCGTGTAGACGGCGGTCCAGAGGTAGAAGAATACGATAGCCGCGATACCACTGCCAGTCAAATGATCCTGGGGGTTCTTGGTAGGGTCGACGACGTAGATGTATGCGCCCAATACCCACATACAGATAGAGCCAGTGATACCACCAATAAGCAGAAGCTTTCTTCGACCAAGTTGATCAACAAGGAAGAGAAGCCAGACAAAGGTCATCACAGCCTTGACGACACCAAAGATGCCCGTCATTACGTTGACAGTATCATGCTGGACACCAATACTCTGTGAAGAATTAGCTTGTTGTTACTACAAATTGCGACTATCGTTGTGAGCTTACGGAAAACACAGTTGGGGAATAGTAGTTGATGGCGTTGATTCCAGAGCCGTTCTGCCAAAAGAACAGCATGCATCCCAGGAAGAGCCGCCACATCATGTTTGGTCGATCCTTGAGAGCCTGGAAAGGCTTCCAAAGTCCAATACCGACAGTCGACTTCTGGATCTCGTGAGCGTGATCAATGGCTGATACCTCTTCTGTGATGTAGAGATCGGTGGGTGGTAGCTGTCGAATCCAGCAAAGGTTCTCCATAGCCTGTGTTCTGCGTTCCTTGAGGAATAGCCATCGAGGGGACTCGCGAATCCAGAGGGATCCTAGGAAGAGAAGACCCGATGGGATGATCTGGACGGCGAAGGGAACGATCCATCGTTGGTGGCTTTCGGGCATGTGTTTCTGGACACCATACTATGCAAAGGTTAGAAAGGGCGCAATATGTAAATGCATGAAGTCTTGACTTACGTTGATCCAGAACCCTACGAGACCACCAATCTGCCAGCCAAGCTCGTACAGACCGACCAGGCGACCTCGGATAGCAGGAGGCGCCAGCTCAGAAATGTAGATAGGGATGATGTTGCTTGCGATACCAGTTCCAAGGCCTGACAAGACACGGCCTGCGTATAAGATTCCCAAGCCAGTGCTCGAGTCGGCACCACATTGAAGGCCAGCTCCAAGGGTGAAGGTAGCGGAAGCTATGGCAAGACACCATTTGCGGCCAACCCAATGGCTCATAACGTAAGTGAGAAGCGCGCCGAAGAAAGCGCCAGCGATGAAAAGCGAAACGATGTTCTCGCTGATCAAGTTCCGCTCTTCGACGGTCTTCCTATCGATCCCAAACTCCTTCTTGAACGAGTCAAGTGTAATAGTCGTTCCAATAAAAGCACTGGTATAACCGATCATGTTGGAACCGCACGAAGCAACGACAGCAAGCACATAAATGCGCCAGTTGTACACCGAAGGCGGCGTCGGCCTATCTTCAGCAAGAGTGAGGATGCCCATGGTTGCAAGGTCAGTATGTCCGTGAGTTATTCGAGCAGAGGAGCTGTCGAGACAACAAACCGACTCCAGATCCAGAGCTTTATAGGAATCAGCGGGATCCGGGGCCCCGACTTTGAAGAACTGAGTCTTTGCTCTTCCCCATCCTGACAAAGTTTTCTTCTCCATGCGCTACGTTACAAAGATGCCCACATTGCTCTGGGGCGCTGGAGTCGATGGAGCAAATGAGTCGGGCCGGACGAGCGTTTTCCCCGTATGGGGCAACGAGATGAGATTGTCGTCGGTGTGCTTCCGCTGTCTGATTAATTCCTTCACGTAATTTCGATTGAGCTTAATGAGCTTAAATGATTGGTAAAAATCGGCAAATTGTGTCGTCAAAGAATGTGTTCCTGAGTCGTGTTGACGGCTCTTGCGGAAGCGCGGCTTAACGGCCCTTGGCTTCCAAGCCATTTGAGCCTCATATTGAGCCTCAACATCCACTACCATCGCCAAGGACAAGCCATTTACCGCTGTAGAGCCAGCAAACCTCTCTGGAAAAGGCCTAGAAAGGGACCTCAACCTCGCCTAACCCCCACTATCCCCGTCTCATACCCAGACCCCGGACCATCCGGAGATCAGCGCGGAGAAAAAATCTCCAGGCGTGTCCTGAGCCTCCGGCAAAACCTTTACCCCACAAGGTATGAGTTCTTTTCTTCGCTCGAGGGATAAAAGCTTGGATGGGCCACGTCAAAGCTCGAGGGTGACACCAAAATCGGGTACCGGCACGTCTAGCTGATCAATTACAGCGTTATCAATGGCATCTGAGAGGACCCTTGACGTCAATTGCGTTGGGGGAGTTATGCGTGACCCCAAATTCCCCGATTTCTGTGGTTGAACCTTGATCCGGGGCCTCCATGGGGGAATAAACATGGAGATTAGCTATGCATAGACTATCAAACCCGAGGAGATGACTTAATCAGGAGAGAAAGGATTCAAATGCCGAAGGAAACTTCTCAGTGTGCATGATTGAGCACAAACGATATCCACCAATGAATTGATCGCCGTGATCGGATGCATCTTGAAAATGTTTGCAGTAAGACGCGTGTACGCCAAACACAAAGACAAACTGGTAATACATTCAGAAAACTGTTGGATATATAATTCTTTGAAGGTGAAAAGAGTGTAGGGCTTGCTTTTGAACTGGCCGTTTCTAGATCTCTCAGTCACTGTTGGTGTTCAAGGACTATCATCAAACAATGTTATGTTGAAGTGTTTGTATCCCTTTGGCACTCATCACATCCTGTAACGAATTACACTGCATGCTTGAGAGAAAATACAATGAGGAGACGAAAACTCAAAGGAGGAAGGCTACTTGAGTGAAATGGTGACCTCTTTGACTTTCTGATTTCATTTGCGCTGCAATCTTATCTAAATGATCCAGGAATCTACCCTAGAACGATGAGATGGAGCGTGAGGCCTGGTGGATACGCGTAAAGTACGCGGTTAGGCAGGTCCTGAATTGTTGGGCCATCGTTAGCTCAACCAACAACTTTTGCAAACAACTCATGATTCTCACTTATCATGGCTGGCAAACACCCTTTCAGAGTCGTAATTGTAGGCGCGAGCGTCACTGGGCTGAGCCTGGCAAACATGCTCCAGGCCAACGGCATCGACTTTCTGGTCTTGGAGGCTTATCCGACTGTAGCACCTCAGGTTGGGGCTAGCATCGGGCTGCTGCCTCAGGGAAATCGTATCCTAGATCAACTCGGCTTATATGACAAAGTCATGGAAATTGCGCCTCCTGTACAGATTTTCAATTTCCGAGACACAAATGGCCAGATTCTGGCCCGGCATCGAGAGATGGACGAGCGAATTATCGAGAGGTCAGTATGTATGTTTGCATATCCTAAACCTCCTTTGACTGACCCTACTGTTGAAGGCATGGGTACCCAATGGTATTCCTCGATAGGCAGATGCTTCTTAAAGTGCTCTACAACAACATAAAAGACAAGTCAAAAGTCTTAACAAACAAGCGAGTTATCAGGACTGAGTTGGTTAGTGGTGGTGTTCAAGCTGTCGCATCAGACGGAACGATTATTGCTGGCGACATCCTTGTTGGAGCAGACGGCGTCCACAGTACATTACGGTCGCAGATGCGGATGCTAGCTGGCAGGCTTTCGCCGGGGCTCTTTGACCCAAATGAGCATGATGGTGAGTACAGCCTTGATCAATCTAGCAATAGACTGACTGATGGGCACAGCACCTCCCTGCGAAAACAGTTGCATCTTCGGCATCTCTAATCCGTGTCCCGGTATCAACCCAGGCGATCTACACTGCGTATTCAGGAACAGCTCTTCGTATCTTGTTACTGGAGGTCCCCAAGGGCGAGTCTACTGGTTTCGGTTCCAGAAGCTCCAGGAGAAAGTTCATGGCCCAGCCATTCCACGCTATAGCGAGAAAGACCTCCAAAAAGCACTGTCCGAATCTGCTGACGACAATATACTGCCTGATCTGAAGTTTTCAACAGTCATTGACAACAAAGTGAGCGCCGTCATGACTCCACTGGTGGAATATGTCTACAAGCAGTGGCACTTCGACAGGATCATCACTCTAGGCGACTCAGCGCACAAGGTAGGTCCCAGAGAATGAACGATATGCACCCGTCTGATGTATCACAGTTTCATCCAGTAGGCGGCCAAGGTGGTAACGCTGCTATTGAGAGTGCGGCTTTATTGACGAACAACCTCGTGAAGGCACTTAAACGAAGTCCTTCAGGACGTCTGACCACCGTCCAAGTCGAGTCCATGTTTGCAGATGTCCAGTCTCGCCGCAAACCCAGGTTGGCACTCAACCATCGTTATTCTCATAACCGTGCGAATACAGAAGCACTCGATACGCCTCTGAAGAAGCTCATGGCGATCTATCTGCTTCCGCTGGTAGATGAGCAAGTCGTCACTCTTGGTTATTGCTCTCAACATCCTGGTGGAGAAATGCTGGATATGCTACCAGTGCAACACCGTGAGAATTTGATACCATACAAACAAGAACTGCTTTGCGAGCCTGTGTCAAGAGGCAGCATACAGTGGATATTAGTAGTGGCCTATATAATCTTAGCAGTTATCGCAGCTTCTGCACGCAAATATGGTCCTACTTCAACCGATAAATCTATCTCTCATGACTGTTGGACCGAAAAGGATTCGATATTGAGTCTCGAGTCTCTCAAGGTCAACGAATTTAGCCATTTCACCGAACCCATCGCCATTATCATGATTGAAGGCTATCGCGGACGAAACAAACTCACGCCTCTTGGACTGTAAGAAATCTTCATTTGGGAAAGCGGCGCGTACTGATAGTGTATAGACCTGCATTGTGGCTTATTCTCATTCAATATGCCGGAATCGGAGTTACCATGCCGTTATACTATCTCGTCTACACCTTGATATCGGATGTCGAATCTTACTGGTGGCCTCTGAGAAGATTCGTTCCTCTACGACACGCCAGGCATATTCTCTCTGCGTACGTGATGTCAGAAGGAATTAATTTCGGTCTTGTCTTGTCACCGACGCATCTGCCCAAGTGGATGCAAGCCGCCAAGTCATTCTGGCCTTTACTGGGTCCCGTATTCATTGGAGTTTTGGGATCTTTTGGCAGCCATCAAACTGCACTGGATCAAAAGAAAATATTGAAAGTCGAACTCAAGATTTTGGGTAGAGTATACTTGGCTGCTGGACTTTTCGGCACTTTGTGTCATTGGTTTGCCATCACGCAAGCCGTTCGCAACGTCGACCCCAACGTGATACTCAACTTCAGTTGGCCGACTATACTCGACGAATTACTCCACATACTAGCAATAAAACATGTGGGGCTATTTGTTTACTTCCTAGCATCATATTTGTGGACAGTTCAAGCTGTCTGGGATTTAAACAGAGTTGGCCGAGCCAACATGAACCTGTTCGCTGCATCACTCTGGATTTTGCTGGCGTTTATGAGTTTAGGACCCGGCGCTAGCATTGCTGGTATTTGGTACATACGAGAAAATGCTATGTCACGAACTAGCTTCCAGCCAAAACAAGGGGTCAAAATTGCTCAGTTTCATGATGGCGACACCGTCAAGACTGGAGCAACTTCTGGTTGAGGCCAATGGTATCTGATAAGATAAAGATGATCGATAAGATAATCTTTTATCGCACGTGCCCACATGCTTGATAGCGGTCTCGGATCGAACAGCGCATCGAAGATAATGATGAAGCCTCAGCCGGTATCCCAGTTCGCAAAATAACAATGATGATCGCAGGATAATAATACACTCAATTTCTCTCGACCACAGAACATGGAGGAGCACTCGCGTCGGTCCAGTCCTATGCCGGCGCGGCCAGGTTCTCGTAAACGCGTCGCGCCGGTAATCTCCGTGCTAAACCTATGCCTCTTTGTCAACCTGTCAATGAGCCTCTATCAGCTCCCGTCAAATCGATTGATCGAGAGACGTCTTTGCGTAGACTACTATCGCCAGAATGATCCGTCGAAAATCCAACCTGGTGGCAGCGTTGATGAGAAGCTCTGCAAGATTCGCGAGATAGAGAAAGACCTGGGTCGGATTCAGGGCGTCACGGAGACGCTTTGGGTGGCCGGAGGTAAGCCATCCATGTACTCGATAGCATGTAACCTGCTAATTCGATGAAGACTTCATCATGACTATACCCCTCAGCTTTCTAGCTGAGAAATGGGGCCGCCGGGCAATCCTCAGACTCAACCTTCTTTCGCGATCTTTCATGTTACTATGGGCTATTATAGTCGGATCTTTCGACACTCTTTTCCCAACCAAGGCTATTGTGGTCGGCCCGATACTCTCAGTACTTGGTGGAGATTGCGTCTTTAATTCTCTTACCTACGGCCTTGTCTCGAATTTAACGGACGACCATGTCCAACGAGCAATCTACTTCGGATACATGAGCTCTGTGTCTTATGTCGTAGCTTTACTTGGGCCCGCACTCGCTTCATCTACCATGACCTTATGGCTCTGGCTGCCGTTCTGGCTTGGCATATTCTTGCTCTCATTGGCTATCCCAACCATACAGATGCTACCCACGCATGGAAATACCGACAAAGTAACCGATGGCGATGATGAGAGCCAGCATGAGCCTCTCCTCTCATCCCCTCGTATCAAAGCCCAATCACATCATGAGCCGCTACTTCAGTCTGTCATTGACCGTCTTCATACGCTCAAGACCATCATCGTTAGCCACCCAAAGAACTTTAGCTTGTTGCTATTCAGCTTCATGCTTACATCTCTTGCAAGCTCAGACACAAAGCTTCTTGTTCAGTACATATCTGCACGTTACAAGTGGACATTTGCTTCCGCCGGGTACCTCTTATCTGGGAAAGCAATCGTCAACTTCACGTTACTCACGATCGTTATTCCCAGGCTTTTGCGATCTGCACGTCAGGTGCGACACGAAGACATGGTTGAGGTAGCGGATAAGTCAAATATTCGGAACGCTATGTACTGTCTTATCGCATCCGTGTTTGGCGCCTTGGGCATCGCCCTTGCGAGCGAGATTTGGATGTTAATACCCTCCATGCTTGTCTACGCCCTTGGTTCTGCTCTCCCTATATTCACTCTATCCCTTCTCAAATCTCCGGTCATATCGCCGCCTCATTCTTCCGACTCTTCCGATCCTGAACCTCACATCTTCTCCATTGTCATGCTGGTAAAGACTGTTGGCTCACTTCTAGGAGCACCTTTGATGGCCGCGCTCTGGGTCCGTGGTCTTGGGATTGGCGGCATGGCTCTGGGGATGCCATTCTTCGTCAGCCAGGCATGCTATGCTGTAGCCATTTGGGTTTTCGTAAACATAGAAGTAGACCGTGATGTATTGGCTGCTACCGAGCGGAGGAGACGCAGCCGAGACTAGTGCTCAGAGAATGCCAGCTGTCAGTTCATTGCCAATCAAGGCATGTTCGCGATCTCCTAGTCATGTCGAAATGCTTTGAAAACCCAACAAGAATGGCCGGGCAAGGCCGGCAGGGTGGTACGAGGAACAGCCATGTCAGCATGATTGCATTTCACAACATTCAATGATATGAATTTCTGCCTCAGGTTATCTCTGGATGAAAGGGCTCATGAAGGTGCAGGGTTCAGTATGTTTCTCGAGATGATATTCGTGGTGGCCCTGGGTTTCCTGAGACATGCAGTCATCCACCAATATCACCGCAGCCGCCCGCCGCCCTCAGCAATCATGGCCCGCACCAGGATCTTGCCTCAAATACTACGTAGATCAGTCGAATGTCCGAAAATAGATGGAGACATAGAACAGAATCTTGTGGAATCCGCGTATAGATGTTGGCCGCCATACAATAGTTCTTCAGCGTGACGCTCAATTCAATCAGTCAACAACACAACCGGAACATCACTTACTCTGTAAAGCTGCTGCAATTCAATGACCTTAAAATAGACTGAGAAGAAGCTTTTTACCGCAATTATAAGCATAACAAGCTCGCCAAGTAAAGTTCGGCGAAGAACGCCAGAGGTAAGATCGCGCGGTTAAGCTTAACCCTAGTCAGGGGTCGCGTTTCAGTATCGGGGATTTCTTCAAAAACCGACCAGTGATCGACACGTCGTCTCATTTGCGTGCAGGGGCCCTTCACAAAACGTTTCCCTCTGATAGGCGGCAATATTCGTGTTTGAAACGAGCCGCATGGGCTGTATCAATTAAGAATTTTGCCATGTCAAACGGTGGGTTGTTTCAGTCAAAATGATCCACCTATCTTCAGAACGACAAGGCGAGTTCGGGAATGTGGGCAATCTGATGAGCGAGAACTTGGCTACTGGGGCCATCTGGGGTGTATGTCACCGAGTTGACGAATGATTCCCGGCTGGTGACAAAGCTATAAGTTTCCAAGACATCACCTCCACTGAACCCTCCTTTTGTTCTGTGTCTCATCATCACTTTCTTTGCATTTTATTTCACTCTTTCGACAAGCTGTGCTTGGTCATTCTTTATTTGTCTTAACCATTCCTAAAGTATTCACTGGTTTGATACCATTTCCTGTCTTTTCGCGCATCTTTCAACATACACCAAGCACTCTTTCCTAGCAATCATCAAAATGCAGTACCGTGTGATCATGGCGGCCACTCTGGCCATTGGTGCCTATGCCGCTCCCGCTCCCCTCATCACTGGCGCCCCATCTCTCTCCCGCCGCCAGGATAGCGAGGGTGGCTCCGGTGGTTCTGGTGGAAGCAGTGTTCTCGACGCTCCCATGACCATCGCTGCCGGCGAGTCATTCGACGGTGGCAATGCTATCTTCGACCGTGGTGTTTCTTGCACTGGTCAGGAGGAGGGCGGCGACTCTGATGCCGTCTTCATCCTCGAGAAGGGCGCCACTCTTTCCAACGTCCGCATTGGTAAGTTCAACCAGTCATTTCTACTCCCAGGCAGTTCTAACTGTTACAGGTCCCAACCAAATCGAGGGTGTCCACTGCAACGGTGGTTGCACTCTCAACAACGTTGTCTGGGACGCCGTCTGCGAGGATGCTTTCTCTATCAAGAAGCAGGAAGATGGTGAGACCACTACCATCAACGGTGGCGGCGCTACCGGCGCCGAGGACAAGGTCATTCAGCACAACGGTGGAGGTACCGTCATCATCAAGGACTTTGTGGTCTCCGACTTTGGCAAGCTCTACCGCAGCTGCGGTAACTGCAAGGAGATGCCCGCTCGCCACGTCGAGATCTCTGGTGGTTCTGCCAGCGACGGAAAGATCCTTGTCGGCATCAACCCTAACATGGGCGACACCGCCAAGATCTCCGGCATCCAACTCACCAACGTTCCCAAGGAGTGCATCACTTTCGAGGGTGTCACTGACGGCAGTGAGCCCAAGGAGGTTGGCACTTGCGACGGCTCAGGTTCCGGTTCTGGTTCCGGCTCCAGCTCTGGCTCTGGAGACTCTACTGAGGCCCCTGCTACCCCCACCACTCCTGCCGATGGCTCTGAGACCCCTGCCGCATCTGAGGTTGCTGACCCTGATGAGACCTCCACTGATGGCTCACAGGGTGACGACCAGTCCGGCGACAACAATGATTCTGATGACGACAACAAGGACGACAGCTCTGACGATGAGAACAAGGATGAACAGTCCGACAACGAGAACCAGGACCAAGACTCTGAGCCTGATAACCAGCAGGCTCAGCCTTCTCAGCCCAACTTCAACTTTGGAAGCGGCGGCTTCGGTGGTTTCTAAGTAAGCCTTAGAATTGGGTTGGAGACACCGCATAATGTACCCAAATACACCGGATGTACTTGAAAGCATCAATCACAGTTAGAAACTTGTGTTCTTGTATCTATATAGTTAATACTTATGGGGTTAAGACAATTATTGAGGCGCTACCATTGCTTTACTCTCCTATGCGACAATGGCACTGATGTTCCTGGTCACCCACGCTCATCTATGCAGTTTCTAATCTGGTACCACCAACAACACATACCTGAAAACATTTACTTGATAGAACAGAAACGCTCAACAGCGCAGCAGCGACAGAAACTCAAGCAGCATGAACTATTCCAAACACAGAAGTCGCCGGAAACACGGTGCCAAGCAAGAAGCGCGTAAGACCTAACCTCATTCGTAGCGAAAATAGGATGAGAATCCGCAGTTCGTATCCGATAACTATGCGAGACTTGCATGACTGTCAAAAATGTGACAGCATCAATCGACCCTGAATCCAGACCTGAGGCTGAGCTTGGAACTGTAACAACTCGTGTCTTATTGACTACCAATAGGTCGTCAACGGATCACCGCGCCGCTTCTGAAACGCTAGATTCTCTCTTCGTTGGTATGTTGGTTCCTTGGCGTTACCTCTTTGGTGACGTACTTGTCAACCCTCTTGATCCGTTCCTGGGCATATCAAGCATGCTCACACCCTCTTGAGCAAAACTTTGTTGAATTTGACGATATCTCAACCACAATGATGTTTCATCAAGACTTTGAAGCATAATATGCCCAATTTTGCATGTCTTGGTAAACACGTGATATAAGCAATTCTGGATCGTAATTTGGATACTCACGATGCTATTGGGTTAACATAGCCCCGAAGGATTCAGTCCAAGCGGCGGGTAATGACCTCGCTCATTTCGCTAGCTCAACTGCGCCTTTTGCCTGGCTCACGCTGCCTAGCGCGTACCAATTTTTGGTGGATGATAAAAACCTTCGCGTCAGCCCAATTCCTAATTGCAGTGACCTTATCGATCATCTCCACACTCGTTTCTTATTTCCGTCGTAACACAATGGGCGTATTCCAGAAAGGTGCTGCTGGCCTTGTGCTATTTTTGTCACAGTTTACGCCTGTACAGTCGATGAATCTTGACAGCAGGGATGGCATCTTAGACGCGTCCAAGGGTCTTGCTGGGGATCTCATCAGTTTCTACAAGGGCAATGAGACCGGTCAAACCCCTGGTCTGCTTCCCGAAAGAACTATGGGAACAGATGGGTATTATTGGTACCAGTCGGGTGCTTTCATGGGTTCTTTTGTGGACTATTGGCAGTTGACAGGCGACAAGACCTACAACACGCTCGTTACAGAGGGTATCCAATGGCAGGTTGGCAAGGGAAAGGACTTCATGCCAGCCAACAACACAGCCAGCATTGGCAACGATGACCAGTCCATCTGGGCATTTGCTGCCCTTACAGCCGCCGAATATGGCTATCCCGAGCCCTCCGAGGGTCAACCTCAGTGGCTCGACCTTGCAATTGCAGTCTGGGAAGAGCAACGCGCGCGGTGGGACACAGAGGTTGAGCAGAAGACATGCAATGGCGGTCTTCGATGGCAAATCATGATGACCAACGCTGGTTTCGATTACAAGTCGAGTATGTTACCTCGTCAAATTCAGTTTTCTAATCACTAACCTCTATAGCACTGGCCAATGTCCTTTTCTTCAATCTCGGCGCTCGTCTCGCTAGACTCACATCCAACGACACATACGCCGACTATGCCTCAAAGAGCTGGGACTGGCTCCAGACCAGCGGGCTCATCGATAAGGAGACCTGGGCAGTCTATGATGGTGCTCAAGCTACAAAGGCTACCAAGAACTGCTCCAACATCAACCAGATCCAGTGGTCTGCCAATTCAGCAGGGTTGACCATGGGTGCTGCATTTATGTACAACTTTGTAAGTGCATAACTTGATAATGAAGGAATTCAGACTAACTGATGTCTCTAGACCGAAGGATCAGACGAGTGGAGGGAGCGTACCGAGAACCTCTCTTCAGCAACCCTAAAGACATTCTTCAAAAAGAATGGAGACTTCAACGAGGTCGCATGTGAGAATAGCAAAGGAAAATGTCCTCGCGATATCGTCATGTACAAGGGTTTCACGCACCGATGGCTTGCGGTCGCCACCCAAGTCGCCCCCTTCACATCCAGTTCCATACTCCCTGTTCTTCGAAAGTCGGCAGAGGGTCTGAAGGCAGAGGGAAACGGTGGCGATGCCATGGAACAGACGTTCTCCAACTTTGTTGTTGTTTCCAACTTGCTGATCGATGACTCTTCTGCTCCTGGTCATAAGAATGACACCAACAAGACGGACAAGGCGGAGGAGTCTCCCTCTTCGACGTCTAGCCCTGCTTCCAAGTCATCGTCTGCTGAAGCTGAGGGTAATTCTGCCATCAAGCTTGCAGGCTCAGGCAGCTTCCTGGCTTTGTCCGTTCTTATGATGGCTTTGCAGTGGATTCTATAGAGTCATAGCCGAGTAGGGTTGGAACTTGACATGGTTTATTGCTTGAATGTTGCATGTTAACGTGTACATAGATTTATGAGATACAAGAAACAATAAAATCCTTTGAAAACATGTTGGCATACCAACTACTCATGCGGTTTGGGTGACATCACCGTTATTCCCACTGAGAATGAGACAAGATGATCGAGTCGGAGCCAAATCTGGGTTCCGGTGGAGACTGACGATAGCTTCTAGACTTTGGCCCGCATCGGAGGCTAAGTGGACCTCGAGAAACTTTCTGAAGGTCTGGTGGAAAAGAGACCGAAGTCTACTGAAGCTTGGGGTTAAGGCCCTGATTGGTATTTAATATAATATATTAGGTAGGTTAAATAAGGGTACTTATTTTTTATTATATAAAGTACTTATACCTTTAAAATCCCTATTTTAAAAGTAATATAATATAAATCCCTTTAAATTAATTAATCTAGGTAGGCTTATTAC
>JAAOAR010000415.1:0-24324 GCA_013395995.1 Fusarium pseudoanthophilum | reverse complement strand
AAAAAATTATAAAAAGTATTTTAATTTATTAGTATATAAAAGATTACTTAAAAAATAAATCTATACTTTATAATTAACTAAAAGGCACCTAGATTTTATAAAAAAGTTATAAAAGTTATTAATTATTATTACCTATATAAAAGGAAGAGCTTATTAACTTTATTTTTTATAAAAAGCATTATAAGTATACTCTTTTAAAGCCTAAGTTATATAATATTACTAATATAATTATAAACCCTAACTCCTTAATTAACTCTATTAAGTATAATTAGCTATACTAGTTCCTATAAAAATATCTAGATATTAAAATTAAAATATCTAATTCTTTTAATATTTCTTATTTTAAAGAAATAACTCTTAAATAAATCTAACATTTCTATAAAGAGTTAGTATAAATTATATTAGATTTATTAATTAGCTTAAACTAAATATATAATATAAATAAATATAGCTTAATAAAAGGGGATTTTTATTTTAGTAAAGTATTTAAGGACTTAATAATAAATAAAATAACTATTTCTAAAAGTAATAATTATAATTAGGTAATAATTTTAAAGTTAGGAAATATATAAAGAAAGAGACTATATTTAATAGTAATTTTTACTAGAAAATCCTTTTAAGAATAGTAATTTTTAAAGACTTTTCTTACTTAAGGATATAATTTAATAAAAAATAGTTAGGCTTTTTAAGATATTTATCTAAAGTAGCTATAAGAGACTTTTATTTTAAAAACTAAATTAAAAAAGATAATAGATTAGTAGATTCTTATTATTAATAGCTTTATAAGTTATATCTCTATTTAATTCTAATTTATAGCTTTATTTTATAATATATAAGTTATATATTTACTTCTTTATTTATTATATATTATATAGCCTTTTAATATTAGTATTTTCTTACTATTAAAGGCAGCTTTTTAATAATTAGTTAAGAAATTTAGTAATTTAAGATCTAGCTTTACTATAAATAAATAATACTTTTTAAAGATATATAAAATAGCTTAAGATAAAGCTTTTATTAAAGAGAATATTATTAGCAGTTTTTATAATTTAAGAATATAGCTAATAAATATAAAAAAGCTATTAGTAAAGTTAGTAATAACTTTAAAGCTATTTAATTAAAATACCTTTTTTATAATACTTTAATATTAAAAGGTATTATTATAGGATATACTATATATACTAAAAAACAAGATTAAGCTATTAATATAATTAAATTTACTTTAAATTAGGTAAAATAGGTATAAGAAAGATCTCTATTACCTAAGTATAAAGGTAGCTAATAAGCTAGACTATATAAATACTTAAAATACTATAAAAAAGGTAAAGATAGAAATCCTTAAGCTTAAGATAGAGTTATATAAGTTATAGAAGTAATATATAGTAGTTTAGTTACTGTAAGCCTATTATCTAAAGCCTGAAGAGATTTATAAGGCTAAGGAAGCTAAATTAAAGAAATTAAAGAAAAAGTATAAAAAAGAAGTTAAAAAGAAAGAATTTAAAAAAAAGAAAAAGACTATTATAATTATAGATAAAGGGATATTATAATATTATTTTATACTATTTAATTTATATATAAATTAATAAAGATATTATATATTAAAGTTATTGCAATAAATATAAGGGGTACGTAGAAACGGGGGGTGCGCGGAAAGTAGGTATGTGACTCTATTGTTTCATTAGAGACCTGGCCAACAGCATAAGAAATGGACTGTGGAAAGTTGGTTGCCCGTGACCTCCGTGGAGCCTGGCTAGCCCAAGCCGAGTTCGGGTGCAGCTGTTGATAGAAATCCAATGGCTGTTGACCGGTACATTGACTCAATTATTACCTATACACCAACAATCTTGTTACTGATGAAATAGTAACTGCCAACAAATTCCTGCAAAGAAATCTAGTTTCTCCTTACTAGATCCTTCAGTTCAACCCCCTGCAATTCTCCTCTTTTAAGCAACCGAAATCACATATCATAGACTCACAGGCCACATGTTGTGTTCAAGTCTCAAGCACATGGCTAGTAGATGCCGCCCCCTTGATGAGTGGGCTGAGGTGTTGAAGGGCCAGTCATGCCTTCAGTCATGTAGTTTGCATTGGTATGTCTAACTCGATAGATCAGTATCAATCAAAGCCAAGAATGCGAACACATAAACTGACGTGCTGTCCCAATTTCTTCTGTGCATCTCACGACCTCGGTGGTGCTGCTCGCACTCAGGATGATATGTCCTAACGGGTGACTGACGGGTCAATGTTGGCGTACAAGCACGAGATTGCCGCCTGATGGTATGTTAGTACTGGATGAATCTGATATACGAGCGTACCCTACCCAGGCATCACAACTTTGAGTTGGTCAATATGCTGTCGAGTGTCTAGTATTTTGGACTTGGGAGTCAGTGGCCTTTCCATGGGATCGAAAGGGGGTCGAAGAGGTAGCACGGCCAAAGGGTTGTGATAATATGACAGGGTGCTATCATTGGCATTTGACAGATTTGTTTGCGCGCGAGATTTTTGCGCGTCGGATGCGTTCTGACGAGTAGGCGGTAGTTGCACATTGGAGATAAGATCGAAGTCGTCACTATGAACTGTCGCTGCAGCAGAACCTGGCGACAGGATTCTATCACTGCCAACTGTGTCGCTCACATCACTCCCCCGAGAGTGATCCGAGGGACCGCCGTTGTGCCTAAGGTCTTGACTGGTGCGAGGTGCTTCATGAGCCTCCGTTTGTTTATCCGTAGATCTGCATGCGTTCGATCCCCGATGAGAGCCTTCAAGCTGAGGCTGTGGCATGAGAGGGGTTCCGGGAACTGATTCGCTACCCACGGTCGAAGCCCTTCCGAGAGGAAGCCCAAACACTCGACGGAGACGCTGACGCCACGAAGGATGCCGAGGGGGTAAACCGCTTGAAGACATAGAAGCTGGACACGACCTAGAACGCTGCATTGGTCTGATCGGCTCGCTCTGGTGACTCATAGGTTGAAATACCGGCTGTGGCTGAACATATGTAGTTGGCTGAACAGGCAGAAACACTGGGATCTGCTGCTGAGGCATCACTCCCGAAGGGCCCTGAAGATGCGGGAGGAGAACTGGAGCGAGAGGCGCGAGAGGGGGCCGATAGAGCACAGGCTGATATGATACCTGTTGGCTTGGGAATCTCGGAACAGGAGGTAGTTGTACTAGTGAAAAAGTCGGGGCGAGGGCGAACGAGCGTCTTCTACGCCTCCGTTGGCGGCGGAGCACGATTTCCTGGTGAGCTGTCGTTATTCTTCCCAAGTAGTACATGTAGGCAAAGAGAAGAACGATCAAGATGACTGTAGCACTGGTGATAATACCTGCTTGTTCAGAGGGAGTCAGGCAGTCCCAACCCAAACACTTGTGACCTCGAACATAAAGGCTCAATATGTTGGGACAGGCGATGCCCACCTGGCTGATAGGAGTAACGGGGGCCATCGCATCGAATCTTTCCGGACTGTGTTATCTGCACCTAAGTGAAAGTATTGGTTGAACCTCGCAAACTTGAGTGGGTGAAGAAGTTGGAGAGAAAGTTCCCCCAGTGGATAGGCGAGGACGAAGAAGATAATATCTTTCACATGTGTTATTGACGGCATGTAGAAAGAAGAGAAATGAGGTTAGATGCTCCGAATGAGAAATGTACCTGAAACTCCAGGAGGGATATGGATATCCGAGCTTGAGAACTCATTATTAGCCAAGGTTGGCTGACACTGTCTGCCAGCTGCTCAGTGTTCGCCAGGCCACCACCCCGGGCCTGTAAGCGATTCAAGTAATATGACAAGGTATCTATATAGAGACGTTAGTGTTTGACGCTTGAAGATGAGGGCCTGGAGAGTTGAGAGGGATTGTGATGCCGTACATAACGATAGTGATGTTTGAGAAGTACGAACAGAGGGAAATAGACTACTTATATAAGAATGTATTCTTTTCTGACTTATATAATCTATAAAGAAAGAAAAAGAAATATAGGATATAAATAAAAGCATAAAACACAAGATAGAATAATTAATAATATAGAAACCTATAAAGAAAAAAAGAGATACTACTTATATTTTAGTATTATAAATATAGTAAACTATTATTATATAGTCTATATAGACAGAAACAATCCTACTTATAGTAAGTCAGATAGAAATATATATATACAATGCTATAGTGTCACTATTAGCTCAAATTTATAGAATTTATTATTACAGAGCCCGACTTTCTCATAGGATCCATCCATGTGATCACCTCAAGCTGGAGATTTCGCCGTGTAAGTCATTGGCCAATCAGCGAGTGGCTCTCGCCCCATTAATATGCGCCAAAGTACGTACCGCATTTCAAGACTCGTCTGGGTGCAGCTTCTCAGATTCTCTTTCATCCTGCGATTTCAACAAGACCAAGTTGATACGCCCAAAACTTCCGACGCCATCATCACAACCCGCAATCCTCTCGCCCGCATAGACAACATCACACAGGCTCGCTCAGATTCTGCGATTGATTATGTCACTTGGTCTTTGAACCACTCGATGAGCTGATCCTCCTTTAACTCGAGGCGCATTGACAGCTCCAAGCGACGACGCGTTCCTCGAACCAACTTTTTTACTCGCCAACGAACAACACCACTCTTTTATCCTCACGCCACTTTTTAACCACAATGTCCTCTTCGCAAACAGCCGCCGCGAATGGTGTCAATGGTGGTACACGGTCCGCGCCGGTCAGTACCCGATTCACTGACATCCCTTCCGCCATCGACATCCCCGTGCAAGGTGACCAGGAAGACGAGGCTGTCGAGATCGACCTCGAGGACCTCGTCGATGACCCTACCGAACTCTGTACCCTCTTCGAGAACGAGCGCGCCGCAAAAACCTACTGGATGACCGTCGCTTTAGCTTATGCCAAACAACACAAGATCGATCATGCCATCGAGATGCTCCAGCGAGGCGGCAGCGCCATCCAAAGCAACAGTTCCAACCCGCGCGATAAAGTCAGCATGATCTGTTGTCTATGTTGGATGTATCTGTGGAAGAGCAGAGAGGCTCCCCGTGTCGCACCCGAGGGTACCTCTGTGTCTGATGCCAAGACAAAGGAGTATTATCTTCAGCTCGCGACATCCTCCCTCAACGATGCCGCTCGACTCAACCCATCGTTTCCTCCCATCTTCCTCGCCCGCGGCGTTCTCCTCCTTCTACGAGCCTCTTTGCAGGCACCGTCCAAGACTACTGGAGGCATCGGTTCCGAGAAGCACGAGCTCCTCAAGACTGCTGTGAAGTCCTTCGACGATGCCCTGCGAGTCTCCCAGGGTAAAAACATGCTTGCACTGATGGGAAAAGCTCGTGCTTTATTTTCAATGCACAAGTACCCCGAGTCGCTCACAATTTACCAGGATGTTCTGCAAAAGATGCCTGACTTGGTTGACCCAGATCCCCGAATTGGCATTGGCTGCTGTTTCTGGCAGCTTGGCTTCAAGGATGACGCCAAGATGGCATGGGAGAGGTGCATTGAGATCAATCCTGATTCAAAGGTTGCCAACATTCTCCTCGGCCTCTACTACCTGGATGCGAGCGGTCACGTACCTGTAAACAGCGATGAATTCTTGAAGCTCTACAAGAAGGCCATGACAGAATACACGCAGAAGTCTTTCAAACTTGACAAAAGCCTCCCCCTTACCTGCTCCACTTTTGCCGGCTACTTCTTGTCTCGAAAGTCGTGGGACAATGCCGACAAGCTGGCGCACAAAGCTATTCAGTACACAGACGTCAATGCCATTGCCAGTGATGGCTGGTACATGCTTGCGAGAAAAGAGCATTATGATGGTGACACGGAGCGTGCGACGGATTACTATCGTCGTGCCGATGAAGCTCGCGGAGGTACTGAGACGGGCTACCTTCCTGCTAAATTTGGCGTTGCTCAGCTCTCAGTTTTGAAAAACGACCTGGGAGAAGCCAAGCTTCGTTTGGAAAAGATGATCCAACAGTCCAAGAACCATGAGGCTATGATTCTCCTGGGCACACTGTACGCCGAGGAAGTCTTCGCTAACCAGGTAAGCGATAGCAAGGAGGACAAGTCTGCTGAACTTAAGAAAGCGACCGCTCTTCTTGAGGGCGTACGGAATGCTTGGAAGGACCCGAAGAAGGCATTATCGCCAGATGCCTCAGTTCTTCTTAACTTGGCACGCCTGTATGAGACTGATCACCCTGACAAGGCTCTGCAATGCTTGCAACAAGTTGAGCAACTGGAATTGGACCAGGTCCCGGCATCTGAACGACCTGAAGATGTCACTGATGAGGTCGAGATCAAGGCTGCGCTTCGCAAGTCGCTGCCCCCTCAATTACTTAACAACATCGGTTGTTTCCACTCACAAGCTGAGAAACATGAGCTTGCGAGTGACCTGTTCGAGGCCGCGCTAGGTGCTTGCATGAAGATTGGCGAGAAGGACCCTGAGATGGACACAGATGCCCTGGTATCCACAATTAGCTTCAACTTGGCTCGAAGCTACGAATCTAGAGGTCTCACAGACAAGGCTGTTGAGGTGTACGAAAGTCTCTTAGCTCGACACGACGATTACACGGATGCTCGCGCCAGACTTGCTTATATCAAGCTCAGGAAGAATCCAAACAAGGAAGGCCCCGACGCTGTCGCCAAGTTGTACCAGGAGAACAATACCGACTTGGAGGTCCGGGCCTTGTACGGCTGGTATCTAGGCCGAGTTGGCTCAAGGAAACGCCCAGCTAACCTGGGCGAGGATAATGAGTTCCGCCATTTCAAGCATACGCTTCAAAACTATGACAAACATGATAGACACGCTCTCGTGGGCATGGGTAATCTGTATCTCATGCAGGCACGAGAGATGCGCCGTGAATCGGACTCAGAAAAACATAAACGAAGTGCAACATACGGTAAGGCTGTTGAGTTTTTTGACAAGGCGCTGTCGCTGGATCCAAAGAACGCCTATGCTGCGCAGGGTGTGGCCATTGCTCTTGTCGAGGACAAGAAGGATCACAAGGCGGCACTGGGGATTCTCAACAAGGTCCGAGAAACTATCAGGGACTCCCACCTTTATGTTAACCTGGGACACATATATGCTGAGCTCAGACAATACTCAAAGGCCATTGAGCACTATGAGATTGCGCTTTCCAAAGATGGCAAAGCCAACGATGCAACAATCCTCGCTTGTTTGGGTCGAACATGGTTGAATCGTGGGCGGGCGGAACGTGATGTGGATGCACACATCAAGGCGCTTGAGTGTGCTCAGAAGGTCAGTGCCCCCCTCTCATACCCCGTTGTACTTTGTACATATGCTTATTCCTACTCGACAGGCTCTCGAGGTTGCTCCTGAGCAGATGCATTACAAGTTCAACGTGGCTTTTGTGCAAATCCAGCTTGTAACAATGGTCCAAGGATTACCAGAGAATAAGCGCTCGACAGAACAGCTCGAAAAGGCCGCTCAGGGCCTCGAGGCTGCTATCGCGTCACTGGATGAGATTGCGACGCATCCGCAAACCCCTTACCCTAAGCACGATGTCGAGCAGCGTGCGAACATGGCTCGTAACACCTTGCGTAAACAGCTTGAACGAGCCATCGGTAAGCAGAAAGAGTGGGAGGAGAAAAACAAGGAGAAAATACAAGCAGCCAAAGAGCTACGAGAGGCCGAGCTCCGTCGCCGTGAAGAAACTCGTCAAAAGGCGTTGGAAGCAGAACGGGAGCGACAAGAAAAGATTAGGAAGGAACGCGAAGAGATTGCTGCACAAGATAAGGCCCTGGCTGAAAAACGTGCGGAAGAGGAACGGGCTCGCGCCGAGGCCGAAATGACGACTGATAGCGAGACGGGGGAGAAGATAAAACGAAAGCGGAAGACCGCTCCAAGGGCCTCGGGAGAACCAAAGCCCAAGAGATCAGGAGGAAAGAAGAAGAAGAAGAGTGACCGTCAAGACGATGAGTCCGAAGAAGAAGAGGAACGTACAAAGAAGCGCCGTCGTCTGACAAAGAAAGAATCATCCAAGTTCAAGTCGGCCGAGATTGTTGTTGACAGCGACGAAGAGAACGAGAACGACGATGATGAGCTCGAGCGTGCCGAGAGAAACATCGATCGCGAAGAGACTCCTTTATCTGAGGCTGAGGAGAAGGTTGCCGAGGATGACAAGATGGAAGTCGACGACGGCGCCAACCAGGAAGGCGAAGACGATGACGAGGAGGAGATCGCTCCGCGCCAACAGCACAAGCGAGCTCGTCGTGGACGTGTCGTTGACAGTGACGAAGAGGACAATGAGGATGGGGATGCACCTGCGCAAGCTTCTGGTGATGAGTCTCGTCCTGTTGCAGATACCAGCATGGCCGACGCAGACGAAGACGAGTAAAAGGAACCATAAGTCGATAATCAAGAATGTAACTTTGCTAATATATGCTGAAAAAGGGTTCCCACCCATTGGGTTTATTTGTATCATAAGTTAGATGGTTTTTACGTCATGGCGTAGGAATGAATGGAAAGCGAATTTTTCACAATTGGTCATCTAGATAGACTGTGGTGTGCCCCGACAGAGATACTTGAGATTGAGTGAATAAATTGTGGTATACAACCAACGTGAATTGACATGTCTTCGCGTGTCGTGGTTCTTCATCTATTCCTGGGATGTGCGGCTCCTCAGCGGCCGTGTCCCGCAACTTCAGACTTTATGTATCATTTCGTCTCTTGTAAGCTCATTTTTGTATATATACATACACACACACACACACACACACACACACACACACACATATATATATATGAGGTGGCTGGATTTTACATTGCTATTGATGAGCCTTGTACCATTCCTTACTGAGAGGAGTAAGGAATTGGCACAGGTTATGAAGCTGGAGAAACTGGCTTGCTTAGAAGGCAAAAACCTGGTCGACGAGCTTGCTGACAGGACGGGCCTTCTTGAAGCCAAGGCTCTCTGTTGCCTTCTTGAGACCGCTAATCATGGGAGGAGGACCGCACAGAAGAATCTTGACATCATCGGCAGGCTTGGGAAGATATTTCTAGAAGATGGTCAGTCGCTGAAAGTAGCAAAGTTGAGCACGAGAGAACTTACGTCGATCATGTCGGCAGTGACGTAGCCAACGCCACCAGTCCAACCCTCCTCGGGCTTGTCGAGGACGTAGTGAACGCGGATACCAGAGTCCTGCTTAGCGAGAGCGTCGAGGTCCTCCTTGAGAAGAATATCCTGGGCAGTAACGTTGGCAAAGATGAGGTCGACCTCGGTCTTGTCTCCGGCAGCTCGGCCGCGAACGATGGCGCGGATGACTTGGAGCATGGGAGTGATTCCAGTACCGCCAGCAATCATACCAAAGTGTCGAACCATATTGGGAGTGTAGACAAAGGCGCCCTTGGGGCCACGGACCTTGATGGTCTGACCGACGGTGAGAGAGGCCATGTGCTTGGAGATGTTGCCCTGAGGATAAGACTTGATCAAGAGGTCGACGTGGCCGGGCTGGTGGTCACCAGAGATGGGAGTATAGGAACGAACAATCTCCTTGGTAGTGCCGTCGGGTTGGGGGCAAGGAGCGCCAATTGAGATGTGCTGGCCGATGGGAAGACCGAGAATGTGCTTGGGGCTGGGGAGCTTGAAGCGGTAGCTATCGTGAGATCAGTATACCGAACAGAGCGAGGACGGGGGGCGGCATACATGGCGACATTGTGAGAGACGATGGTCTTCTCCTCGAGCTCGAACTCCTGGAAGACATCGGGCTTGAGGGTTGTCTTGACCTCTGCGATGCGATTCCAAGTTAGTCGACATTGACTTGGGGGAGATTTCATCTGGCGGCAACTTACGGAAGGCCATGAAGTTATAAAAGCCGAAGGCTACGGCGACAAGAAGAGCCCAAGGAGCCCACTCCTTCTTGACGATAAGAGTGCCAACGACGAGGAGCAAGCCAGGGGCGTAGACATAATCAATGTAGTGCCTCGCGAAGAGCGAGTTGTTGTCAGACATGGTGGAGCTTTGCTTTGGAGATCCCCGCCTTGGAAACCAACTGGGAGGTGAAGCTCTGTTTATTTGTTGTATTGCTCTCGGCCGAGCAATTGGACCTTGCAAGTGAGCTCGTGTGAGGTTGTACGGAAGCGTGTATGCATATATATACCTAATCCAGGTGCAAAAGGCAGTATTTTGCTTCTGCTTCTGCTTCTGCTTTCGCCCTTTGTTTTGCGGGGTGCAAAAGAAAGCTGAGGCGTTTGACGGTTTAAAGGAAGAGGATGAGGGGGGAGCTCTACTATGAAAAATGGAAACCGAAGGCCGATTTCCGAAATCGCTGATGGCGGATGGAAGATTTTGCCTGTTTGGGAAGGCGGTCAGGCGGCGGGGACGGTGAAGCGGTCGAAAATACCGATTGATCGTGAGAATAATTATCGGTGGGTGTTGATAGATCTGATTGGCCAGGCAATGACTGTTTATACTAGGTAACTTAAGTTTATGACAGAGTATCACGAACAGGTAAAACTCTCGGAGCTAAATAATTGCCAAGTTATCAAGTTCAAAAGAGGAAGATGGCAGCTTTATATATGGTAAATGGCACCTATGTACTAAGGTAATGTGTTGTATTGCTCCTTGTCGTAAATCATGTCCCTACTATCAACTTATACCTACCTACCTACCTACCTAGATGTCACGGCAAAGCTCACCTAATACAAGCTAGCGTGGACCATACAGTTGTGTCTCAGTGTCTGGGCAGTTTACTTGCTTGCCGAAGTTTGGTAGTGCCCCTCTACCTACTAACCTAGTACTTACCGAGATCTACCTTATATATCTATCTACCTTGGTATGTGAAAGAGGGACATCTTCCTCGGACCTCAAGTGGCCGTCAGAACTACCGTACCTCGGAATTTGTGCAAATTGCGAGATTTCTTCATCATCTCACTACTTAAATTCATCGAATCAATGCTTCAGCATTGTTAGTCCTTGTGATGAAATTCCCAACGTCACAATACAACCTGCTTCAAATTCATCTAGGTTCACGATACCAAACTAAGCCAAACAATAAGGAAAAGCTCTTGGTACAGTCTTAAGCATGGCATGATGATTACCTAGATACTATGGATTGAAAAGAACCACTGTGACAACAACACTTATCACTACTGAGTCAACTTTACATTGAGATGAATTCGAAGCCGCAGAGGATGCTCCCACCAGAGCATTGTTAAATCCACGAGGTTGTATCTAGGACCAAAGTAAGGGATATCAACGCATAGGTAGGTATACGACCTACATGTCGAAAGCACACGCAGCAAAGCGTCAAGAGCTTCAAATTATAACACCATGACGCATCATCTCCAGTGGAAATTTCACATCACTGGACAGCTCTTTTTCGTCAGATAGCATCTTGCGGGATAGCTATCCTGTATTTGATCATATCTGCCCCCAGCCGTCGTTCGGACATAGCTCGTTATTTGGAGTTGACGGTAAGCATTTTATCTGTTGTCTCAAGCGATACTTGAGAGACTATACAGAATGTTGTAAGATATAATACAAGCCCAATTGAACTCCTAATTACCACTTTAGACATGAAAGCCTTCAGGAATGGAATTCTTGTAGACGATGGGCGAAATTGAGCAGGTGAAGTAACACAGTTGCAGAATGTTATTCGGCTGTGTGTAGGTTTCCAGTAACTTTCAACGTTTCAGCAATGCTCCAAGGTTCTAAAATTGCCTAAATATTTGTTAGCGGCCTATGCCGAGTCTTAACTCTCTTGTCGATGTCAGTGTACACTGGACCTCAGTAGCCTCATGGACATGCCATTTCCCAAACATTAGGAACCTCCTTATCCACATCCAATGTCTCTAAGCTATCTACCTAATGCAATTGAGTGGTCAACGGGGGACGGTGACTGAGTTATCCACAAGCAACCTCCAGCTACCTTACCTAGGGAACTGCCATGAAATAGAGTATCACTAGGTACTCAGGTAGATGATGGAGGACAGCAACTTTTATTAGTCTGGTCCCTGAATTTATGTAGCGCAGGAATCGCCCATCAAGCATGGATATCAGTGGGGGCGTTGGTTTTTTTTTAGAGCACATTGGAGCCGGCTTCGTTCGTTCGTGTCAAGCATCAAAACCCACATACTGGTACATACATGACATGATCCATGAGGTGCTGCAGACTGCAGTGCAGGTCGTCAAGGGTCTCTCGACAGGGGCCTCTGTGGATGGAAAACTACCCAACTTAGCTCCTGCAAGTGTAGATTCAATACGACCGTTGCAGTGCTATCCTGTAGCTTCACGGACTCGCCGGTCATTGGCCTGAGAGCAGGGTGACTTTTGCTGACAATCTTTAAGATATTGACGGATGATCACGGGTTCACCCGTGAGATGCCACGCCGCGTAACGCCAGGCTGAAGTGGCTCGTTAAATCGCCAACAGCGAGCTGTATCAATTGTTGCACTGGACGGTCGAGCACATTGTCTGCAGCACGCAGTCAGATATCCAAGCTTCTTGCTCAGCTTCTTCTCCCCTGCCATGACGCAAGTTCGTCAACGATTCTTATAAGATGGAAGTTCCAGAACGGCCCATCCCTTGAGATATAAGTCGATCGAACTTCATCATGCTGGAGCTTATCCTGAACGAGGATGCTGCGTCGTCTAGGGGGCTTGGATGCACGCCAATCGCAAGCTTCATGATGCCCTATCAAGCAAGCCTTGTTTGTCTACCTTTCCTACCTACATACTTAGGGACGTAGTTAGGCTTTTGGACTGCGACTACGCGGGTTGCAAAAGCTCGTAAGTTGATGCGGCGTCCGGCAACACGGCAGATAAGGATTATGCAGAGGTTTTTCTCAGCGGGAGATCCTGTCAAAGTGCACGACACGACAGTCGGGAGAAGGGGAAAAAAAAGGAGAGTTACAGGTGACACGAGATCAATGAATACGATGTTGATATGTCAGAAGGGTCAAGGGATTGGTGAGCTAGAGCCAGTGCATTGGGCGGCAGCTCCACCAACTTACGAATACAAGCGCACAAGCCGCAATTCTTGTGCAGAATCTCGTGGCCATGATGGCATAGGAATTTACTGAATGAAGCTGGGCTTGACAAAGCGAGATGGGCGGTTTTGATGGAAGATGGATCACCTAGTACCTTAGGTAGGGGAGGGGTCGCAGACTCCAAAGTCCTCATCAACCACAGTACATACCGTGATATTGAATATGATGATGATGGGGCTTATGATCCAACCATGGCAGCTGAAAGTCTGAAACGAGGACTTGTTGATAAATCTGGACGCGAACGCTGACCGTCAATTGGCATTGTCACTTCACATTTGCATGCATTACCAGGGCATGGCAGGGTACCCCGCGCATTTGATGATTGGCCTTGTCGTGGACGAACTCAACATCAAGAGCCGAAATAATGATGGGTTTCAGCATCATCATGGTCCATCATGACCACTCACCACGTCCATCGCCCGTCACGGATGGCAATTATCAGTCCTTGGAAGAGCATTCTGGGGGTTATCAGCGACCAAGCGTTTCGTTGCGGTTCACAGCTTACACGTAGTAGAAAGTGAGATACCTATGCATAAGAGCGTCTTGGTTTGAGCAGCCATTTCCTGTTTATCTACGGATACAGCACACTCAGTCTCAAACCTTGGACCATGCCATCCATGCCCCATGTCTGAATAGGTACGGAGTACGCACGCCTTGATTCTTCTCATCCCCGAAATCAGGCCCAGCGGGGGGTGGGGGGGACGAGCCCTCACCCCTTGACATTTTCCTGCGGCCAGACATATTCAGCCGAGGACCAGTAAATCGCAGGGTGACGAGCGCGCAAACCTGGGTTGGTTCAATCAATTGGCTTTGCCAATCGAGATCTAATCTACTACGCGTTAGTCCTTCTTTGTGTTGGGTGAAAGAGTCCGATTTTGCAGGGATTTCCTCTTAGAGATGAGGGAGGCTTTTTAGTTTGTTTCTTTTCCATTAGGTGCCCGCCCGCCCGTTGGAGATTTGCCAACTTGAGCCTACCTACAGAGTAGTACCTAGCCTACTACGCCTACCTCCCTATAAGTTCAGTGGAGCTTTGGCTGTTTGACCCAACTGTACCAGTAAGTCCGTATGCACGGGCAGACAGATCCATTGCGTCCATCCAATGGCTGGTCCTGCACTAAAAAAAAGACCCCGGCCGCAGCAGTCCTTATGACGACGACAATTGATGGGATCCATGGATGTGAGATCCAACCCGACCTCAGACCATACCTTAGTACTGTACCTATGATTGATTGTATGGACTAACTCAACTACTACCTTACTTTATTTTCTTTGCTCTTCCATTTTCCTTCCTTCCTTCCTTTCCTTTCGACTTTCGACCTCGGAGTCTTTTGTTTGACTTTTCCTCTGGAATTAATCCTAGCCAACCCCTCCCCTTTCTCTCTTTCTTTCCTGGCCCATCCTCTTCTAGATCCATCGCTATTCCGGCGTCTGCCAGCTCCTATCCAAGCTTGGCCCGTGGCTCAAGACATCCATCCATCCATACATTATCACCACTCTAGGCACCTCTTTTGTCTTACTTCTCATACTCTCCTTTTCTTCGTCTTCAAAAGGCTTGACCTACGACTCTGTCTCTCGCTCCTCTCTTCCCTTGTCGTCTCCGGGGCCACCGGATCAAAAGCTTATACTCACTCGCCTCGTATTGTTGAAGTCTCAAGCCTCCTCCTGCTGGCTCTCGTCTCGACAACTTTTCTCCCGCTCTGCGTTGCTGGGCATCGCCTTTGCCCTCAACCACCCGTGCTTGGCAGTATATCAGCATGCCTGCGACTGTGATCTAGATCTCACATGTTTCTCTGCTCCTCATCGAGCTGGCCCGTCTTTTCTGCCTCACAACGACGTCATCTTGAATATTGGTCTCATCAAAGCCTCTGATTCAGTCCCTCGCCGCCGATTATCCGATCGAAATCTCAGCTCGTACCGTGATAACTCCCTCCACGTACGCTCCATTTGCCTCTACCGGCCTTTGTATCCTCATCCTTTTTCTCTCCCTCCTCCCAGGAGTTCTGTCTTGCGTGACTGTCTGCAGTATCTACAGTACATACCTACTCATCAAGTACATCTCCGGCCAAACTGGAACTAGCTGTACATGACGCTCAGCTTCTAAGCACATTCCTCAGCCATTCTCCAACAACGCTCTACCACCGTCAAACCCAAAATATCAGCACTCAGCGACCGATTCGACGCCAGCCGCATCCACATCCACATCCACGTCCCGCTCTGACTCTTGACTCTGACGACAACGCATGCGGGGGCTCCTTTCAGCTTGACTCGTTCAATATTTTGCGACATTGCATAAGTGTAGCCGAATGAACTGAGACATCTTGACGTCGAAACGACCCTGTCACCCTGTCACCCAGTCCACAGTTCACATCTCTATATCGTTTTCGGCCTCTTTTCAAAGAGACCCTCATTTGTTTTCGAATTGCGAGTGTGGTGTCGTGTGCGTCTCCCCTGACGGCATGCTCGCCATCTATACATACTGAACCATTTCTCCATCTCTGCTGATTTGTGGAACTACAATTCTCGAGATTCGAAAGCCAGCGACAATATTGTGGTAGTTTCGTCCAGGAGTTGTTAATATGAACGCCGAAAAGTGGAAGAGGAGGACTCTTCCCACCCTCAAGACGCCCCCTGTACCAATTCCTACCGATGGTAATAAGGGATTCGATAATGTCGACGGAAAGAAACCACGCGTTTTCTCGAAAGCTCTTCGTTCTCTTAGCAATTCCTCAATGGAATCCATGTCACAGAGCCCATCTCGAAGCTCCTCCTCCATTCGACGTCTACAGAAGACACATTCAGGGTCAGGATCCATGATTGACAGAATACATCGTCGAGTATCGATAGCTTCACCCATGAGCGCATCGGCTCCGGAATTCCCATCAGTTACTCCCGAAGTCCCCTATTCCTCCATGGAGCTTATACAATACGGACCACTGAAGACCGATGTCTCGCTTCTCAAGGCCCGCGCCGAATACCTGGTTCTTACAGATACCTGTTTGATCAAGTTCGGGAGTATGGAAGGAGCCAGAGTTGCTTTCCCACAGATAAAATCGGGCAGCGGGACACTGAAGCCCAGCAGTGCTCATCACAATTCTCACAAGTCGTCTTCCGACGTGCGGATAGAAATACCCTTGCGATCCATCGTTGGCGTTTTCAATGAAGAAGGTTCAAGTCCTCGATTTGGCGTCGAGATATGGTGGTTCTCCCAGTGGCCAAAACTTGCGTATTCCAAGGCGCATCTATTCTTCATGTTGCCCAAGGACCGGGATGACTGGCTGGCCAGTATTCAACAGGCTTGTAGAATGAGCCATAGGCGAGCTCCTTCTCCCTCCTTGATCCCGGGCAATCTGAAAGCGAGAATCAACCATATTGTGGAAACCACTGAGCCAGACTCGAATGGCAATGCCGCCAAGATATTGACTTTTCCCGTGGTCAAGCGTACAATAGGCTCGCCTCAGAAGGCCAATTCTGCTGATGAGTCTCAGCACTTTGTGGATGGCTCGTCCTTCTACATCGTCATTGGGCCAGCCATGTTGTATTTCCTCGAGGTTCTCAAGGCAGATTATGCGACTACCCCCGGTGACTTGCGCGTAAAGGTGCAGTCCTACGGTACAGTCTCACTCATTCGATTCCGAGCGTCTGTTGCGTCACACGAACAAAGGTTTGTGATGAGCTTCCGGTAAGTCCCACCACACCATACTTCATCACCCCATGTTCTAATGTAGGGCTAGGTTACCACTGGGCCGTGAGAACAGACTCGAGCTTGCTAGTGTACATTACAGACATGTTATCGAGGCAATGACTAAAGTCGACCGAGAATTGAAACCCATGTGGCCACAGCATTTGCAAAAGGCAATCTTCGATATCAAAGGCCTTCCTCCGCCACTTCAGTTGACATCTGGAAATGATTTGGGAGGCCTCGAGCGAAGTTTGCATGCCTATTGCGCTGCTTTCAAGGTCCAGGTTCCAAGATGGACCATCGAATGGAACACTCCCTCTCAGCCGGCATTTCGCCTTTTACCTCCTGGCGCACAACCATATTCTACATTACAATTACTTGCACTATTCCGAGCTTTGCGTTATAACAGTTACTTCAAGGAGCTCTCCTTCCGCAATATCGATCTATCAGGTATCGCGGGAAAGAAGGATTACTCCCATTTCGGCGACACTATCGCCTACACATCACTGAACGGGGTCAAGATATCTGAAGAGCACTACGACATTTTAATGCAGTCTTCTGTTCTCAGTCAAGAGATGCACGCCTTGGCATTCTCCTCGGAATCGATCCGAAGTATGGATCTGAGAAATATTCTTGGCCCACGAAGCACCATTGGCCGCTCCAAGGACCCTGAGGGCGCCCGGAGAGTCAGTTCCGAGGTTCTTCGACCCATTCTTCTGTTGCTGAAGCGTCAAGCGTGTCTTTGCCATAGCATCACCATGTCTGGCAATCTCATTGCATCAAGTGACATTGAGGAGCTGGCAAACTTACTCGTACTTGATGAGGTGTACATGAAGAAACTCGATCTATCTAATTGTGGACTTGGCGATGAGGGTCTTAGTACACTCTGGGCCGGAATTCCAGGCCAGGGCGCCAATCTTCAGCATATCGATACATCCGAAAATCAAGGTACGGTCAAATTCGAAACCATCCGGGACTCGCTTAGTCAACTACGAGCCATAAGAAGACTGAACATCGGTGGCAACACTCGACTCCCGTTTGACGTTCCTTTATTTGAGGATCATGTACTGAGTTCATGGAGTCTGGAGGAGCTTGATTTATCCGGCATTTCTGTAAGTCGACATAGATTCCATGCACGGACTCGCAACTAACAGAAGTCGAATAGCTCAATAGCCCAACTGTGGATATTCTGACTGCATATCTGGCGTCACAGAATTCCGAAAACCTCAGAGTGCTTCGTCTGAGTAAATGTGCTCTGACGGGTGCTCAGATAGCCCAGATGTTCTATGCCATGGGCCAGGCTCGACAAATTACGTTGTACATAAACGGCAACCGCCTAGATGAGGGCATAGATGATTTGTGTGCGGTCATCAGCGAATGCTTTGGCCCTTGGGGACTATTCGTGCAGATGGTGGAGTTTGCCCTGGAAGCTAACTACATCAAACTTTTGAAGGCATTAACGGCCAACCAAGCCATTGAATGCCTGAGTCTGGCGGGTACTGCTACCCCTGACTCGGCCAGCGAAACGGCCTGCAGAGCTCTTTCAGATCTTTTCTCTCAAAACCATACGATCAGGTTCCTTGACCTCTCTGGATTTGATGCCAAGCTGGATGAAGGCCGTCTTGGAAGAGAATTCTCCAAGGCTTTGAGTGGACTAAGGTTCAACACACGGCTGGAGCACCTTCGCGTGCGAAGCCAATTGCTGAACGTGAACATCGGAGACCTGGCTGAAGCCATCTCTGCTAATAAAACCCTTCACAGTCTTGACTGTGAAGGTAATGATTTCAATCTTTCTAATTTTAGACATCTCGTCCGACATCTGAGTGACAGTACGACGATCCGCTACTTCTCGGCTTTCTCGGATCGCGATCTCGCCCAGACGATACAAAAGTCGGTGGACAACGCCGTGGCTACGGCGACCTCGGCGCGCAGACAATCTATGATGTCCAAACTGCGTCAAGAAAAGGTG
This sequence comes from Fusarium pseudoanthophilum, assembly GCA_013395995.1. Lineage (NCBI taxonomy): Eukaryota > Fungi > Ascomycota > Sordariomycetes > Hypocreales > Nectriaceae > Fusarium > Fusarium pseudoanthophilum. Next base: position 5,683 of record JAAOAR010000415.1, on the reverse strand, counting down.
CCCCAAAGTATTAGTGAGCCTCTAGCACAGCAGCTGCGAGATGGCTGGGAAGACGCAGTCCGAACCCAACAAGAGGTTCTGGAAAGAAATCAACTCTTGTTTGAAGAAGGCGAAGATGGTCGTTATGACTCAGGCCAAGATGGCTATATGTTATGCGACGGTGAAGAAGACTTCTCTAAAGCATTTGGCGGTTTAGCTCTACGGGCGTTCGAATCCAAGAGGGCTATGACTCGTCGCGCTTCCAACCCTTATCTGAACAATAAGAGAGCCAGTATGATCTCATTGGGCCCGGCTCGTTTGGTCAGCGCCGAACCAGGTGCCAGAGTCACAAGGTCTTGGTCAAGATCTTACTCAATTGTGTCCAGCGAGGGGGGTATCAGCGCTGCAGAGAGTCCAAGCACAGGATCAGCGATCCCGACACCTCCTGAGCCTGAGAGCCCCGTAGAGAAGGAGTATCTGGTAGAGAATCAACAAGACGGGAACGAAGAACCCCTCGATTACGAATACAGCTTTGCAGATCCGCATGATCCTGACTTTGGGCTTGAACTGCGAGCCCATCGACGATTCTGGAGTGATGAAGCTGGCTGCATCGAGGAAGAAGAACATGGAGTACAGTTTGAAGAACGGCACAACTGAGATGAGGACAACGAACTCTAATGGGCAATTGAGTGCAGAGAAGGTGGCATTGTGGTCGACTTTATTCCGATCATTCCGGAGTTCTTTTTGTGATGTTTTTTTAACCTGGGATAAGGGGGCAGGCGTTTATGAGTTTCTGGTATGATTGATGGTTGGTGTTATGCAGGTTTTGCGTATAAGTTACTCTTGATACCCTTCGATAGTTTGAGTTTTTAGATGAGCCGAGTTCAATATCAGTCTTTATTTGTCTCAGTGTAAGCTACCTTTTAGATATCTGTACTATGCAATGACGGTACCCAAGATAACACAATAAGCATGCCCGACTCAACCAAGCCTACATACCTTACCTTAGTACCACCTAGGTAGATAACTTAGGGAAAGGCGGCCAATCCCTGTCGCTTCCAGCAGAGTCTAAGCCACCCAAAATTGCATAGGTTGGTTCATTCCCCTGTAAGAGCCCACAGATGCCTTGGCAGACCACTAGAAACGCTCCAACTGCAGTCTCCATTTGGGGACAACTCCACTAGGTACCTAGAAACCTACAGCAACCTGCCCGGCCAGGCTCGAGACCACGACGCTCGTCATCACATCCAATACGAAGCCACTCACTCATTCTCACTCCTCCATCATCACAGTTCGTGGATGCCCTCTGTCCACTTCACAATTACCATCTGAGGGCCGTCCAGTCCTTTGACATTGTATTCCGCATACTTTTATTGCATTTGTTTTTAACTTTCAACCCTTTCCAGAGGAGCTTTCACGCTCCAGAGAGCTCCAGTCTCGGTTCCTCACAACCCCCGAATTTAGCGCCTCCTCGAACCTCCCAGACGAGCTTTGTCCGTGGTCTTGCGAAGGAATCAACCCGTAATGTATTCCAACTCGAACGCCTTCCTAGGCGGTAATAGCCAGCGTCCTGGCGGCCAGCAGCAGCAATATGGCGGAGGATCCTTTGGTAATCTGGGTGCTGGCCAGCAGCCTGGTCAACCCAGCCCCTTTGCGCCTCAACCTACAGGCTTTGGGCAAGCACCTCTGCAACAGCAGTATACGGGCTTTCCAATGCAGGGTCAGGGCCTACAGCCGCAGCAGCCCCTTCAACAACAGTTTACGGGATTCCCGGGACAGCAGCAACAACAACCACCCCAGCCACAGCAGCAGAGCTTCCAGACAGGCGCTCCTGCGATGCCGTCGATTCCGCCTCAGTTCCAGCAACAGTTCCAGCAGCAACAGCAGCAGCAGCAGCAGCAGCAACCCACTAGCTTCTCCGCCTCGCCTCAGCAAGCTTCTGGGCCTTCAAACCCACCACCAGCCCCGATGAAGCCCCAGGCCACCGGTTTCACCGAGATGGCCGCGTCTTTCCAGACTGGCGGTACTGCGAAGCCACGAGGTCGACGACAGGAGAAGTCGCAGCCCAACAAAATCCCCAATATCCGTCTCTCCTTCATCACAGCCCAGGACCAGGCCAAGTTCGAAACCCTGTTCAAGTCTGCTGTCGGAGAGGCTGGCATGACCATGTCAGGAGAGAAGGCTCGGGATCTGCTTATGAGGTCAAGACTTGATGGCGACTCCCTATCGCACATCTGGTAAGAAGAAATCTCTTCGGGGCGTGTTGTTCATTGTATTTGCCCTTGGTGCTGACAAGTCTCAGGACTCTTGCTGATACCACTCGTGCTGGCCAGCTCTACTTCCCCGAATTCGCACTCGCCATGTACCTGTGCAACTTGAAACTGACTGGCAAGCAGCTGCCACCTAACCTGCCCGAGAACATCAAGAACGAGGTTTCGAGCATGGTGGATATCATTAGCTTCAGCGTCGCTGACGAGAGCGCTCCCGGAGCCAGCTCTTCCTCTGCTCCTGATATCAGAACCAACACTGCCACTCCACCGACCATTCAGCAGCCGCAACCTCAGCCTCAAGCCTCAAACGCACAGCTGCTTCAAGCGCAGATGACTGGGTTCCCAGGACAGCAGACAGGTTTCGCTCAGCAACAGGGTCTCCAAAGCCAGCAAACAGGGTTCCCTGGGATGGTAAACAACCCTCAAGCCACAGGTTACAGCGGTCCCCGTCCCCCGATGCCCCCGATGCCCACGGGATTTGGCCAGTCGCTCGCTCCTGGGCCTGCAGGTGGTATGGCTGCCCCTCTGAATGCTCAACCTACAGGACGGCCTGGCCAATGGGGTCTTGTCAATGCTCCTTCTACAGGCCTGCCTAACATCGATGCCCTTCAAGCCCAGATGATGCCTCAACAGGGCCGAGAAGCTGGAAACTTCACCACTCAGGGACTGCGAGGAAACGCCGTTATCCCCTGGGCCATTACAAAGGAAGAGAAGACCCGATATGATTCTCTTTTCAAGGCTTGGGATGGCCTCGGCAAGGGGTACATCGGCGGTGACCAGGCTATCGAGATATTTGGTCAGAGTGGACTTGAGAAGCCCGATCTTGAGCGAGTTTGGACTCTGGCTGATCACGGTAACAAGGGACGCCTGGACCTCGACGAATTCGCCGTTGCCATGCATTTGATCTACAGAAAGCTAAACGGTTATCCATTGCCTAACAACCTTCCCCCTGAGCTTGTCCCTCCTTCGACTCGAAACTTTAGCCAGTCCATCGGTACCCTCAAGTCAATGCTGCACGATGAATCTGAATTCCGCACCAAATCAGGTGCCGCTCTGCTTCCGCAGAAGACTGGCGTTAGCTATATGAAGAATCGCTCATTCAGGGGCGCACCTGCTGGAGCCGTCGCTGGTCGAAAAGATGCCACAGTCTTCAAGAACGAAGACGAACAGTTTGGATATAGATCGAGCGCTCGTCGCAGGGTCGGCAACAACTCGCCTCGTCCCGAATCTCCTGCTTCTGTCGCCTCGAATGACGACCTGACCTTGGATCAGCTCAAGAAAAAGATTAAGGAGAAGGAGGTTCTCCTTGATGCTATGGATTTCGCAGATGAGAAGAACCATGAAGAGGACGACATCCTCGACCGCCGTGACCGCCGTGAGGCGGAGGAGCTCTATCGTCGCATTCGCCGAATCCAAGAGGATATCGACTCTCATCCCGACGCTGCCCTTGCAAGTGGAGACTCCGACGCTGAGCGAAGAGCTCTCAAGCGCCAACTTCAAAATCTTACTGAAAAGGTTCCCGAACTTGCTTCGCAGGTGCGCAGAACTGAGAAAGCTATCATGGAAGCTCGGTTGGAACTGTTCCGTATCAAGGATGCCAAGGCTCACCCTGGCAGTGGTGCTCCTATTGTAGGAACAGGACCTGGCGGTACAGTAACTGAGTCGGATCGCCTCAAGGCCAGGGCCAAGGCCATGATGCAGCAGCGAACTGCTGCATTGACTGGCAAGAAGGTTGATGTCGGCACTGAGGATCTCGATGCGCCTAAGCGCCTCGAGGAAGAGAGCATCAAGGTAAAAAATGAAAAGGAGAGTAACGAGCGTATGGTTCGTGATGTCGAGGAAAGTGTTCGCGACTTTGCGCACGGTATCGAGGACAGTCTCAAAGAGGGTGGCCGTGACAACACTAGTGAGCACGAAAAACGCCGCTGGGAGGACGCACTCGGTGTCGAGGATGAGGTTCGAGACTTTATCTTCGATCTTCAGCGTGAAAGCCGCAGCGCTCGACTTCGTGCTCAAGACAAGCGACCCGCCCGGGCTTCGGCACGCACTGAGGAAAGTCGGCCGGAACGTGTCGCTAGTCCTAGAGTTGAGAGTCCCGTCTCGACCTCTCGTACGGCAACTCCTCCTGCTGGAGGCTCATATTCCTCATACAAGACCCCTGAGGAGCGAGCTGCTTTTATTAAACAGCAAGCTGAACAGCGAATGGCTGAGAGGTTGGCCGCTCTCGGTATCAAGGCCCCGACAAAGTCCGGCGAGACAGCTGCGCAGCGCATCGAGCGAGAACGCGCTGAGCGAGCTGCGAAGTTACGGCAAGCGGAGGAAGAGGATGCCCGTAGAGAAGCCGATCGCCAGGCTCGTCTAGCTGAAGAGCAAGGAATCCCACCTCCTGCACCTGAGCAATCCAAGGCGGAAGCCAAGAGGCCTCCACCTCCCCCTACGCGACACCGTGGTAAGCCAGAGGCTGATCAAGAGGCTGCAAAGAAGGTCGAAGAGGATGCTGCCGCTAAGCGGGCCGAAGAAGCACGACTTGCCCATGAGCACGAGCAGCAGCAGCGCGAGACGCAGCAGATGGAGTAAGTGTCGAATCTGAAGGGCCACGTAATGATTTGCTAACACCGTTTCTAGAGAAGACGCAAAGGAACAGGAGGACGATCTTGCCAAGGAGCGTGAGGCTTCTGAAGCTCGTCTGAAAGCCCTTGAAGAACAAGTGAGGCAAGGCAAACTTCGCAAGGAGGAAGAGAAGAAGCGGAAGAAGGCGGCCATGGCCGAGGCCAAGGAGAAGGAGGCCAAACTTGCGGCGCGGCGGGCAGAGATTGAGGCTGCTCGTCAACGGGAGTTAGAACTTCAACGGCAGCTTGAAGCTATGGAAGACAGTGATAGCTCATCCTCGGATGAAGACGCAGGTCCTCAGCAAATCACTCCTCAAGCTTCTACGCCCACCAGGAGCGACAGTCAGGTAGCCAGCCAAGAGCTTGACAAGAAGCCATCACCGCCCCCTGCTGCTGAGGCAGTTTCGCCTCCTCCTCCTCCAGCGGTTGTCACGTCGCCTCCCAGTGAGACCGAGAGTAAGAACCCTTTCTTCAGGATGATGTCTCAGTCGACCGAGGGTACACCCGCTGCTGCCCCTCCGGCACCTTCGGCTACGAACCCTTTCCATAGGATGACACAGAACCAGGAAGCCAAAGCTCCTTCTGGTCCCGTCTCGCGTCGCCGTGCAGACACTGACGACTGGGGTTCTGATAATGATGATAAGGACGATGACTCAGACGATGAGCGACCCGGTGGTGGTAGTGCAGCTCAGCTGGCTTCTATGCTATTCGGCACAATGGCACCTCCTCGTCCTCTCTCCGCAGCCGGTAGGGAATCAGCAACTGCTAGTCCTGTGGCTACCAATGCTGTGACCCCTGTCGCACCCCCTCCGCCTCCCCCGATGC